>PVJI01021776.1:0-26500 GCA_004026765.1 Micronycteris hirsuta
TTCCCGAAAGTCTATTTCCTTCACCAGCTTTGGGAAATTCTCCATCATTATGTGTTCAAATAAGTTTTCAATTCCTTGGATTTCTTCTTCTCCTTCTGGCAGCCCTATGATCCGTATGTTGGGCCGTTTACAGATGTCCTGGAGGTTTCTGAGCCCCTCCTCCGTTTTTTGAATTCTTGTTTCTTCATTCTTTTCTGGTCGGATGTTTTTTCTTTCTGCTGGTCCACTCTGTTGATTTGAGTCCCAGTTTCCTTCTTATCCCTATTGGTTCCCTGCAGATCTCTTCTCATTTGTTCAAGCAATTTCGATAATTTTTCGTCGAATTCTGTGAGCATCCTGATTACTAGTGTTTTAAACTTTGCATCTGATAGGTTGGCTATCTCTTGGTCGGTTAGTTCTGGAGCTTTGATCTGTTCCTTTCTTTGGGCCATTTTTTTTCCCTCGGTGAGCCTGTTACTGTAAGGAGGGCGGAGCCTTGGGGTTCACCTGGGCAGGGAAACTCCCGGTAGTTGTGCTGTGACGTAGCCTGTGGGGGCGGGACCTGAGAGCACAATGGCGCCTGCTCCACTCTCCGCACCCACACCGCCTCCTGCAAGCAATTCGAGCCCCTCTGCGCTGGCTCCGGGGGTCGCTCCGGGGTCAGTGGACAGGCTGCACAGCTACAATCCCCCGCGGGTCTCCCCAGTGAACTCTCCTGTGAGGCTGGTAGTTCCTCCTGCCGCCGACTCCACCCCCACAGGTGCTCTCAATCTGCCCCGATGGGTTGTGCCCTGCTTTCTCTCCTGGTCAGTCTGCCTGCGAATGCAGACCTGCCGGGTCCACCAGTCTTGGCCCCGCTGGGTCGAATGAGCCGGGCGCTGGCTGCACTTTGGTCAGGCACCCCCGTCTCGGTGTGCTGCAGCCCCGCGGGAACCACCCCTCCAACCGTGGTCCTGCCGTCTGGTCACCAGCTCGCTGCAGGGTCGTGGAGCGCTCTCCCTCCGCCCTGCTCCTCCCGGCTCACCAGACTGGATGAATGTATCTTCTTTATTTCCTTGGTTGTTGGACTTCCTCTCAATTCGATTTTCTGTCAGATCTGGCTGGTTTTGGTTGGGTAAATTTCTGGTTTTTTCCTTGTTTGGTTGTGCGAGGAGGCATGGTGCATTCATCTATGCTGCCATCTTGCTGGAAGTCCAACTTAGGATTTTTTTTACTTTATGATGGTGCAAAGGCAATAAGCATTTAGTAGAAACCACACTTTGAATTTTGCATATTGATCTTTTCCAAGAATAGTGATATGGGGTAGGATACTTTCTCGTGATGCTGGGCAGCAGCAGGGACTGGAGTTCCAGCCAGCCACAGGGTCAAGAGGGTGAACAGCTGATACTCTACAGTGTAGTATTCATTTTAGACTTAATATATTTTCAACTTACTATGGGTTTATTGGTCTATAGCCCTATCATAATAAGTCTAAGAACCTGTATTTGAAAGTGATTAATAAATTGTAAAGATTTCTCTAAAAGCCAAAATAAAGCCCTGACCAGTGTGGCTCAGTGGGTTAGACATCATCTTGCCAACCAAAAGGTCACAGGTTTGACTCCCAGTCAGGGCACATGCCTGGGTTGCGGGCCAGGTCCCAGTTGCTCTCAATGGATGTTTCTCTCCCTCTCTTTCTCCCTCCCCCTTTCTCTAAAAAGTAAATAAATAAAATCTTTTTTATTTTTTTAAGATTTTATTTATTTATTTTTAGAGGAGAAGGGAGGGAAAAAGAGAGGGAGAAAGCAATGTATGGTTGCTTCTCACATGGCCCCCACTGGGGACCCGGCCCACAACCCAGGTGTGTGCCTCGACTGGGAATCGAACCGGGACCCTCTGGTTCCCAGCCCACATTCAATCCACTGAGCCACACCAGCCAGGCCAATAAAGTCTTTTCTTAAAAAAGTAAAATAAGCCCTGGCTGGTGTGGCTCAGTGGATTGAGTGCAGGCTGGGAACCAGAGGGTCCCGGTTCGATTCCCAGTCGAGGCAAATGCCTGGGTTGTGGGCCGGGTCCCTAGTGAGGGCCATGTGAGAGGCAACCATACATTGCTGTTTCTCTCCCTCTCTGTCTCCCTCCCTTCCCCTCTCTCTAAAATAAATAAATAAAATCTTAAAAAAAAAAGCAAAATAAAAATCCCTAGATGATCTTAAGAATTCCTTTCAACTCTGAAGTTCTATAATCTGTCATATATTTTCTAATCCTAGGACAAGAATTACCATTCCTGTTTTTCAGATGAGAAAACAAGAAAACAGGTGGGCAGGAGAGGCAGTCTATGGAGAAAGCAGCTGTAAATGGCAGAGCCGAGGGGTTTAAACCCGGAACTCTGAGCTCTAAGCCCTGGTGCTGTCTGCGGTGGCAGGCTGCCTTTTCCTGTTGTAAACCCAGTAAGTGGGCAGGTGCTTCCTTAAGTGCCCTTAAAAGGGCAAAGGACTATTGATCATTCACACCTTAGTGTGTATTGGTCTCATTTCATCAGCTTTGCTGTCCACCTCAAAGTGCATGGAGATGAGCCACACCGAAGGGACTTTGAGAAAAGTGCAGACAGGGGATCTGTCGGGTTGGGATGTGATGAGCTGTTTGTAGGGGCGTTTGCACCAGGCTTCCAACCCGGGTCAGAATGTGCACAACGCTGAACGTTCAGAGCCTGTCCTCGATTTCCAAACTGCACCTTTTAATCAAGAACAGCGGGTTCCCCACGGTTGAGGGAGGGACACAGGGAAGGCATTTGGAGAAACTCAGAACAACTTAAAGGCTGGCTGGACCCTGCTGGAGTGCATCTACAAGGCCCCGCTAGAGGGCAGCAGAGCACCGCACCACCGTGGCCCCAGGGCTCATCACAAAGGAGGCTTTGTCAGGCACAGCCACGCTCTTTCCATACATTTTTTTCTGAGCTTGGGCACTGAGCAGGGGCTGACCAGCCTGATGTCGTGGAAAGGGATGAGCAGGCTTTCAAGAAATGCTCTTTGAGGGAGTGAATAAAAGCAACATTGAGCAATCAGGGGACCCTCCCAAGCACACGCCTGCTCCCGGTCCAGCCCCTTCAATCCACTCCTCCCTTCAATCCTAGCTGTCCTTCCTGGGAAAATCCTGCCCTGACTCCCTGGGGCCTCAGAATAAAGACTGAGCTGCCCCACTGAGACCCAAGGTCATTCAGACTCTATCTTCTGCTGACCCCTGTGGTTGTCCCTCTCCACAACCCACTGCCACCTACCCTTGCATCCTGTGCTCCAGCGCAAAAGCTTTCCTGGGCTTCTGTTCAATTCCTCTAGACATTGTTCCTGCCGTTCCCTCTGCCAGGAGGGCTGTCTTCTACCTGGTGGGCTTGTCCTGCAAGCCTTCCCGTAGAAAGTCTTGCCTGTCACCCTCTTCCCACCAGGCCAGGCTGGAGTGTGTTTGTCCCGGCAGCCTCCTGGGCTTCCCTCTGTTGCAGTGCCGATGATGATGCTGGGTTCAGTGCTATTCAGTACTGGACACACTAGATTGGTCTTCCTGTCTGTTGGGAGCAGGGACTGTGCTGGCTTCATCCCTGTAGTCTCTGAGCTCCTGCACACAGTAGGAGTGCAGCAAATACTGGTTGGAGAAGAGAAAGGCCCCGGGAAGGAAGAAGGGAGGCTGGTGATCTCTCCCCAACTGCCACCTCCCCTCCCTCCCTCCTCTCCAGGCTAACCACAAACACTTGACTTCGTGATGTAAGCATCTCTTCAGGGACTCATTTATCATGGAGAACATCAGCCCCTGCCACAAAGCCACTCTCCAAAGTGCCCAGAAGCTGGGTGACACTCCCAAGTCCCAGCCAAACTCACAGATGAGGCTGGGTTCACCCTGCCAGACAGCCTTGTATTGAACTGAGGTGGGACAGAGATGAGTAAAAAGACCAGGGAGGAAGGCCGTTCTCAGTTGATCGCATGGCTCTCATCCTGCACTGTCCCACTTGTACCCCTGGGTGGAGGAAAAGCCAGACGGATCCAAGGCCAGTTGTGAAATTTTCCAAAGAAAGCTTGCTGTAATCTTTAATTAAAACGTGAATGTGGGCCATAGGACTCATTTCACAAAATCCTCCAAAGCAGGGACCGTAGGGAATCACTGACTTTACTTCTATTCGGTCCCCTACCCCCATTTCACAGGTGGGAAAACTAAAAGGAGGGGCAGTTCAGGCTGGGGCAGCACTTGCATTGGTGGTGAGGAGCAGGGATTTTAGGAAGAAATGGAGAGAGTCACAGTAACCCATTGGTGCTCCTGGGCCACTCCTTCCCCTAAATGCCTGACTCCTCTCCTCTGAGGCCCAAGAGGCTTCTCTGCAGGTCTGACGGGTACCGGCAGTCACGACAGGCTTCCCGCTTGACAAGGAACTTTGCGAAGGGAGAGATCAACTCCCAAGGCCCCGCTCAGGGCACCGCGCAGAGGCTCACCCACTAGCTGTCTGTCTGGTGGAGGTCCCTGCACAAGGAAATGAGACACCCGGAAGCCAAGCTCATCTTTTGGTAAAGATGAGCATCATGGGTGGTTGTGAAAGGACTCAGGGCTGTGGAAACTCCCTGTCGCTGCCAGGATCTCAGCTCTTCTCCCTAGAAACATACGCAGCTTTCCCCTGAGTCAGTCTACCCACTGCTCACTCAGGCATGACTTACCCCTGAGCTGCACAGTTTCCTCTAAAAACAATCACATTGACGTGTGAGAATGTTAAGGGGCATTAAGGGTCCCTCTTGCACAACGATGCCTCATGTGTCTAGAACCTTCTGAGTCAGAGGGGTGGGAGTTAACGTTTCTTGAACACTTGGGTACTTCTTCTACTTCATTTTAATTAATTTTTAAAGCAACCCTCTGGGACTGGCACTATGATTGTCCCCATTTTACATATGAGAAAACCGAGGCTCAGAGATATTCAGTAACTCACCCAAGGTCTCACACACACTAAGTGATGCAGGAATCTGACCATCGCCAAAACGTGTGTTCTGCCCTCTACACTCTGCAGCCATTTGCTATGAGCTGCTCTGCAAAGCTGAACTTGGGTAGCTGAAGTTGGCCTTTGAAGTGCACACTTGCCTTAGTTCAGCCATCTCTACTGAGACGTGCTCCCATATCAGCTTTCACACTGCTTGCCCGCTCCCCTGGGGCACATTGACTGATACTTTAAGGCGGTGGTGCTCCGCCTCTGGCATCAGGATCACGGGGCATTCCAGACCCTGCCTCCAGAGATGCTGATTAATTGGCTCGGGGGTGGGGCCAGGGCAGTGTTTTAAAGCTCCCCAGATGGATCTACTGCACAGCCAGTGTCGACAACGGCAGCTTTCAATTTTTCTCGATGACCGAAGCCATCTGATCCAGTGTGTGACTTGAACTATATTCTGATAGTGATTTCTTAGACCTTGATGGGCATTTCGAGACCTCTGTCTGCTTTTTCCAGGACGTCCACCCTTCTGAGGGGCCATCTCACTGTGTTCCCCACAGCTCCTCTGTTCATTTCTAGCTTGGGATCCACTGAGAAATCACAGGCTGACGAGGGCAGAACTGCACGGAGGCCCTGCCTACAGGGGTGATGGGATCCATCAGGAGTTTTCCCGATTTTTCTTCCGTTCTAGTTTTTCTCCACACAGGTGACAGTAAGCTGTCCAATGGGGAGGTGCAGCTGCACATTCAATTGGAATGTTGATTAAGCACACCCAAAGCACCCACTATGTGCTGGGTCATAAGCTGGGTGCTGACAACCCACTGTGTCATTTGGTTGTGAGCACAGAGTGGCTACATTCTCTCCCAGGAAGCCCTCCCGGGTTGGGATGGGAGCCCTCCTCTGGGGACTTACACCACCCTCATACTTACCAGCCCCATGACCTTAATTCATTTGGCTGGTCTGGGGTGTGGGGACATGAACATCTGTCTGCTTTAGAGAACTCTAAGTTCTCTGAAGGCTATGACTAGTGGTGGATAAGGGCATGTCTGTTAAAATGAACTACTTATAGCAGTTGAACCCAAATGCCATGAGAGCACAGATGAGGAAAGGGAATTCTGGCCAGAGACCAAGGGCTGGGGAATCTGGGAAGGCTTTCTGGAGGAGGTGGCACTAAGACTGGCTTTAAAAAATGGGAAGAAATTGAGGCAGGAACAAGGGCAAAGGGAACAGCATAGGCAAAGGTCCAGAGGTGGGACAAGTTGAAGAGCAAACTTGCTTAGTGGGATGGGAAGCCAGGAAGACTGGTGGGATTATACTCCAAACCGTCCAAAGCCAGAAGATTCCATAGAGGCCCGGGGAATGGTCCTGGCTAGGAACTTGTCTTCACTCACTCTTCTGGAGGAACAGAATCTAGGGATTCCCCAGAGCCCCCTCCTATGATTATTCTGGCTCTTCTCAGGAAAACCCACCCACCTGATCAGCAAGGAGGATACTGAGTTTCTGAGGCCTGGGTGGGTGCCAGGCCCCATGCTGACTTACCCCTCAGGCAGCTAAGGACCTGGAATGCAGGGCTGGGGGCTTCCACAGCAACCCACACCTTAAGAGTTTGTCCCCAGGAAGTAGCAGGAAGCATGTCTCCCAGCTCTGTTACCCAAGGGAGACCAGCCCCCTCCACCCACACCCAGAGCCTCAGTGTTCCTGAATATGAATGAGGAGGACAGGGGCCAGAGGTACCTAAGACCCTGCCTGCTCCAGGATTCTGGGATTTCTGGGAGAAAATACTGTCCCTGCCTCCCTGGGAGAAATTGAGAGGCAGACACAGCCCCCACAACCCCAGGACTCTGTCTCTGAGATCGTCATTTCTCTCACCAAGCCTACGAAGATTTGATAGGGCTCTGCTTCATTTCAAGCCCATCTGTTGGGACCCCTCTCCTTTCCAATTTCCATCAGCTGGACCCTGTGTCCTCTCCCCAGAACTAAAAGGGGCTGGGTTCTCTTAGCCTCACCTCTCCCCTGGCACATATGCCCCTTTGGCACTGCTATTACTACTATCATACTAGTATGTCTGCTGCTACTACTATAGCTACTGATAGGGGAACGCAAGGGTTAAAGATTTTAGCTTTAGTTATAGTTGATAGGCTTAAGTGATCAGTGTATGTGGAAAGCCGGTATTCCAGGAACTGGAATGCATGACCTACTGGCTCCAGGAGGTCCACAAGCCATTCAACTTTTGTGCCCCAGGGGGTCTGCAAGCCTTCGAGATGGTATCTGAGCCATTGTGTGAGGGAGTGTCTGTGATTCAGATAGAGAATTGTTGATCAGCCGGTAAAGAAATACAGTGGTACCTCGTGCTCCTCCTTGTTAATTTGTTCCAGAAGTCTTGATGAGTGCTGAACAAGTGATGCGTGATGAAGCATTTTCTCTTGCTGGGTGTCGTGGTGACTCATACATGTTCTAGCAAGTGCGCCAAGTCCCAAGCAAATGCTGAGTGCTAATACATTTTTTCTCATCAGTATGTGACTAGTATAGTTCTGGTTGTTTGCTTAGTTTTTTTTTTGTTTGTTTGTTTTTAAGATTTTATTTATTTATTTTAGAGAGAGGGGAAGGGAGGGAGACAGAGAGGGAGAGAAACAGCAATGTATGGTTGCCTCTCACATGGCCCTCACTGGGGACCCGGCCCGCAACCCAGGCATGTGCCCTGACAGGGAATCGAACCGGGACCCTCTGGTTCCCAGCCCGCGCTCAATCCACTGAGCTACACCAGCCAGGACATGTTTGCTTAGTATGTTTTTTAGAATCAGTTGTTGATAGTTGTGATAGGAGGAGGGTTATCCACTGGGAGGGGAAAGGGGGAGAATGGAGGGAAAGTACAGGGATTAAGAAGCATAACTGGTAGGTACAAAATAGACAGGTGGATGTTAAGAATATTATAGGAAATAGAGAAGCCAAAGAACTTATATGCATGACCTATGGATATGAACGAGGGAGGGGGAGATTGCTGGAGGAAATGGGGGTACCAGGCAGAGGGTGGCAAAGGGGGAAAAATTGGAACAACTGTAATAGCATAATCAATAAAATATATTTTTAAAAAATTTGAGTTCAGGGTTTGATGAGTTTTGAAGCCGATCAGTACCAAGGTATGACTGTCCTAGGAAAATCGCTGCTGGACTGCAACTCTTATCTGATTAACCTTTCTCCAAACCCTCTATTCACCCTTTCCTACTCCCTCTGAAAGGGTTAGCTTGAGATGGAATGCTAAGCTGCATTTTAGGGTGCACAACCCACCCTCTCCTCAGATCGCTGACATCTGAATAAGGTGCCCATAAAGATTCGATCCTTGTCTCTACTTACTGGTTCTGGTAGTGACAGGCAGCACAAACACCGACTTTTCCAGTTTCACTACCTCTGTTTACTGGTACAACTAGTACTTCTACTACCACCAATATTTCTACCACTTTATTACTACTAGTACTTCTACCATGACTACTACCAGTACCCTACCACTCCATTACCACTAGTACTTCTTACTACGACTACCACCACCAGCGCTTCTAGTAGTACCTCTACTACTGTTACTACTATAACTTAGACTACTAATACTCTCACCATTATGGCTACTACTAGTGTTTGTACTACTAGTATTTTTATACAGTCTGTTTAGTTTTTTTTTTTTTGTAAAATAGAAGACATATTTTTCATTTTCACCAATAACTATTGATTTGAATATTTTCAGTATATCAGCCATCTCTTGCTATTGACCTCTAGTGGGTAGAGGTCAGGGCTGCTGCTAAACCTCTTCCATTGCATAAGATAGCCCCACAGCAAAGAATTATTTGGCAAAAATGTCAACAGTGCCAAGAAACTTTGCAAACCACCTTTGACACATTCGATCAGTCACAGCACCTTCTCCACACACTACACAAATCTTTTTTGTGTGCTTCAGTTGCATTTTTACCTTTCTTGAAATAATAAAGCATAATATGCCATAAATGTTGTATATTTCTTCCATCTTCAATATTAAAATGGCTCTACAAAAATGCACCAATTTTGATAAGTTTTTAAAAATGCATGCAATTATGACAGTTGTCACAAAACAATCTAACAAAATTTCGAATGAAGTTAAAGATGACTAAGCACTACTAGAGCCATCTTGTGGAAAAAACCGAATGAAGTTTTTGGCCAACCCAGTACACAATGGCCCAGGGACTGAGCTAAGCATGATCAATTGATGTATTTAATCATAGCAACAGTCTTCTGTGGTATAAATATTCTCCCTACTCTGTGGGTGGGGAAACTGAGACTTACAGGAACTAAGTAAGTGCCTAAAGTCATAAGGACTGTAAGAGACGGAAGCAGGATCTCAACCAACACGCGACTATGGCAGTCACGTCTGAGATCTAGAATCCTGCCCCTTCTCTGTCCTTTGTCTGGTTTCCTGGATACATCCTTGGCTTACCTTGAGTCTTCAGGAAAGTGGTCCCTGAAATTGAAGAAGAAAAGAGGGCCTACCTTTTGCAAGTTTTCCCTACATTTTGCAAGATTTCTAGAATGCCATGAGCAATGCAAATAGTAGGTGCTCAATACAGATATGGTTTGGATTAGCTGGATTCTAACAACAACCCTTTGAGGCAGGGAGGAGGATGCAGATGCTACAGCTGAGACTCTCAGAAGAGCTGGGATCTCCCCAGAGGCAGGGTTGGGCTGTGTGCTGGAACTGTCTTTTCATGACCTTGGATACAGCATGAAGGGTTCACCCCCGCCACGAACTCTTGTGTGCATTGCACTTTATAGTTTACAAAGCTCACACATCTGTCGTGTGATTTCATTCTCACAATAACCCTTAGAGGGAGTGATCAATTCTACTTCATAGACAAAGAAACTGAGCTTAAATTAAGGCAGCTTTTGAAGGGCTCCTGGGGAGCCAGCGGCAAACCCAGGGTTTGAACCCACCCATCCTACCCTCCGAGGCCTGAAAGTAGGGGCAGAGCTGGAAGAATCCAGGAGGCCTCTCTTGGGACAGCCCTCCTTCCCTGCTCTGCCCAGCCACCTCAGCCCCTGTGGTAGGCGAGCCCTCAGCCCCAAGGGGCGGAGACAACTGGTTATTTCCAGCCTGGTACTTAAGGGCTGGCCAGGGAGTGGGGTGTGGGCTGGTCAGAGGGCTCTGTGCTCCCAAGAGGGTCTGGCCTTTGGCTGCTGAGACCTAGGCAGGGGGTCAGGGATTTCTGTCCAAGCCGCCTAGGCTAGCCAAAGCTGGGCAGGTTTCCCAGGAGAGGGCAGGCCACCCCCTCCCCAAAAAGGTAAGATATAGGTAGCCAAGATGAACACAGGCAGCTCATTCAGCCCCCTCAGCTCAGGCCAGCTCAGCTGACCCTGTTCTGGGCTGTGGCCCAAGCTGAGGCACTACCCCTGCCGCTCCTGAGAGATGGAAAGAGCAGACAGCGGTCCTGGTCCCCATAGGGGCTTAACGCAGCCACGGGGGCCTGAAGATCAGTTAAGAGCAAGTACATTATGCTCTGAGAACATCTCTCGTGCAACCCTCCCTCCTAGCAGGTCTGCCAGGTAGAAATTGCCACCCCTCTGCCCCTGAGAAATGCTATTGCCCCACTGACCCCCTTTCAAAGCATCAAGCGTGTCCTGCCTCAGGACCTTACCCATGCTGTTCCCACTGCCTGGGTGCTATTCCTTTAGTTCCTCACATAGTTGCCTCCTCTGTCTTCAGGGTTGAATTTAAAAGCCACCTTTCAGTGATGTCTTGCCTAATGCCCCTGGTGAGTGGGTCCCCCCAACCCCATACAGACAACGTTGGCGGTCACCCCCCCCTCCTCCCCAGCATTTGCGTTGATATTTTTGCTTTGTCGTTGAATGTCTCACTTCCCTGAGAGGGCAAGGGCAAAGCCTATGTTATTGACCGTCACGTCCCCCGGGTCAGCAGAGGGCCTGCCACCCGGAACAAACACTGATCGCAGGCACCAGGAAGGGAAGGGAAGGCCCTTGCCCAGGTCCTCACTGTTAGAGGGCATCGTCAGCATCCTAACTTGGCTCTGCCTCTTTCCAAGGGTGCCACCGTGCCCCATGAGCATGCTCGGTGTGGGTGTGTTGTTGCCCCCACCCCCCCGCACTGTTTCTTCCTCAGCTCGGATGCACACACGGGGCTCGGCGCTTTCTCTGACTCCTCTCACGGGTCCTCCAGCTTCTGCGTGCACATCTCTGAAGCACAGGTTGCTCGCCCCTCACCCACTGCAATGTCAGAAGCAGCCTCCTGACACCGCATGACCTTCTGAACAACAGGATAGGCTGCACTTCACAATTCTCCTGTGCCAAAAAGGAAGCATGTCTATCATCAGCACAGGCTTTAGGCTTGGACAGTGCACTTTGCTGTTTGCTTATTTCCTGAGCCCCAACCGTGGGCCAGGCCTGTGGTCACAAAGCAGAGAGCCAAACAGCCTTGGAGTCTGCCTTCTCAATGCTGAAGGCCTGTGATGGCCTTTGAGCCGCAGAACAGCCCTGGTGTTGGTGGAAGGGCGTGCGCTGTAGATCGGAGGCTTCTGAAGTCTTACCGTGCACACACTCCACCTGAGATCTTAAGACAAGGATTCAGGCACCGCGACTCTGGGCAGAGAGTCTGCATGTGGTACAAGCTCTCGGGTAATGCTGCTGCTGCTGCTGCTGCTGGTGCGTGGACCAACCACACCTGGAGGAGCAGGGTGCAGCCCCAGCTGATGGAGGAGGACAGTAAGGCCCAGAGTGAGTAAGGGACTCGCCCAGGGTCACCTGGCCCGGTGGCAGGGGCGGAGAAGGGTCCGCCCAACTCCTCGCGCCAGGACTCTGGAATTCACGGTGCAGGCCGGGCTCAGTGCGCCTTTGTGCGGCGGCATACCTGAACTCACCCAGGCTGCCCGCCCCTGCCCTGAATAGCGGGCCTCTTTCCTTCCTGCACCAGGCCCGGCAGGCGTGAGCCCACGGCCGCCCCCTCCCCTGCACACACACTCACACACCCGGCCTGGCCCGGCTGCTCTCCCTGTTTGGGGAAAGTCAACAAGAGCATTTGAAAAGTCTTTCTGTGTGGAGAATCTGTTTGTATAGGGGGAGGAAACGGAGAGCTGGCCAATAGGTAGAAATATTAATGAAGCTTGTTATAAAGGGCCCATTCACGGCTCTCCGAGTAAATAGGGCTCTTGTCGGGCTGCCACGTTATCTGCCAAGTTCAAGAATGTGGTTTGAAAAAATAGAATTTAAAGGGGTGAGGTGGAGCCTTAAATGGCCGGCCTGCCGGTGCTGGAGCCAACTGCAGGCTGAGCCTCTGCTGAGGGGCTGGGGCTGGGGGCACTGGGTGCTGGTTCCTGGGGTGAGGGTCTGCCCAGAGACGAGGGCTGGGGGAGGAGCCCCCTTAGAGGGGTCTCAGAGAATCCTGCACTCTGACATGGAAGGCCTGGTGCCTTCCCTCCTCCCCCTGGTGTCTGGCCCACGGCTGCGACTCCTCCACGCAGCCCCCTCCCGGGGGTGCTGGTCAGGAGTGGGACAAGGCTGCAGGGGCGGCTTGGCCCTTGTGTACCTGAACTCCTCTACGAATCTTGCCCCTCGGGGTATTGGTAATGGGGACCCTAGGTGGCAGGGCGAGGACTTCTGAGTGGCTCTCAGCCATAATGTGCTGCTAACCCACAAACCCCAGCCATCTTCTCTCACTGCCTTGTTCTACTTTACAAATCGTTACCCAAACAAGACATAAGAAAGAGCAGAAAAGGCTGAGACCCTCGACCCGCTCCTTTCACACAGGGCAAATTCTGGGATCGTAGACGGGGAATAACCAACTTGAGGCCACTCAGCAGGCCTTTAGCAGAACTGGGGCTTGCTTCCCCCACGTCCTGGTTGGGTCGGGTCCCCAGGACTGAGGACGGTGCCTGGCACAGAGGAGGTGCTTTGTCCCTTCACACGCACAGTGTCTTATTTTTAGCCCTGGACTTACAGCAACTTACAATCAAGGGTCCTGTCCTACTCTGTTCTCCCCGGCTGGCTCTGTGGCCTTGTGCAGGTGACTTGGCCTCTTTGAGCCTCAGCTTTCCTCCCCATTGTAAAATGGGGTCATGGAGCCCCGCCCCTCCCTTCTAGAAGACTCAGTGAGAGGATGTTGGTGAGGCGCCCAGCGCTGTGCCAGGCTCTGTGGGTGGCCGGCAACAGTGGCTATGGGCATTTCTCTTTCTGTCCCAGCCTGTGGCACAGGGTAGTGTCTCCAGAAAGCCCGTTCCCTGGGCTCTACGTTTCAAAGGGCGGTTTCCGCTCGGGTCCCAGAAGGCTGCCTTGTGCTGAGAGTCACGGGATGCTGGGAATTGGGAGTCAGGGGCTTCTGCCACGCATGACATTAGGCAGCACGCCCACACTGGAGTGCGAACTATCACAAGGGCCCACGAAGAGGCCCTGCAGGAAGCTGTGGCAAGAAGCTGACCGGCCATCTTCTCCTCAAATGCCTGCTTAGAACCCGCCTGCCAGACAAGGGTTAACCTGCGTGTGGGGAGAACATTTATATTGGCTTTTCTTTGCATATAAAAGGGGGAAAATTCCTATAAAGCAAAAAGGAAATAATCAATGCAAAAACTAAATGGAAACACTTTTTAAAAGGTTCTGCCAGGAGCTTGCTGTGTAGCCTTGAACAGTGGAGGCTTAGGGAGATTTGGAAAGCAGGCAGTCAGCAGCTTCCCTTGAAGGGGAGGTGGTGCAGGGGATATTGTCACCGCCATAGGCTTCGGGGCTCACAGGCTAGGGTTCAGCTGGGCTCTGCCCCTCACTGGCTGTGTGACCTTGGGCAGTTGACAGACCTCTCTGGGCTTCCACTGTTTGATCTGCACGAGACAAGAGAAGAGAGGGTTAACGTGTGTGAAGGCCCTGGCACCTCATGGATGCTCATTAAATGTCAATTTCCTTTCCTTTCTGGGCCTCTTGGCAGGCTGAGGGGAAGTGTCTGACAGGTCGCACCAGCCAGACCTGAGAGAGACACAGCTCTGCAGGCCTCGGCGCCTGCACAGCAGCTCAGCAGCCCCGTGCCGACTGTGTCTCCGTCGCCCTTCACAGTGTGCAAAGCATTTGCCTCCTCGCCATCAGAACCTCCCGAGAAACCTGCGAGGTGAGCAGGACAGTGTTTACTCCCCGGCGCGCTGAGGCTGGGAGAGGGTGAGGGACCCCGACACCGAGCTGTCGGACAGGGCCCAGATCCATCCCCTCCGTTTCATTTCTTCAGCAGATAGTGGTCAGGGCTTGCTATGTGCCAGGCACTATATGGGGGATACAACAGTGAGTAAAACCAGACACAGATGGATGATGGGTGATGGGCGGATGATGGGTGGATGATGGATGGGTGCGTGAATGGATGGATGATAGACGGATGGATGGATGATACATGGATGGATGGATGGGAGGAGGAATGAATGGGTGAGTGAAAGAAGGACTAATTTCTTGAGGGCAGCCTCCTTGTCGGTTCTTTCCGTCCCCGGACCCCTGTCCTGAGGACGGTGCCTGGTGCAGAGGAGGCCCTGACACTTGCCACACGAGGGCTGTGTGCTCAAACACCAGGCTGCTTTGCTACGTGGTTTTCTAGTTATGTGATTGAGGGGAAGTTACTTAACCTCAGAGTGCCTCAGTTTCCTTATCTGTAAAACAGGGTGACAGTATTTTGTAGGTTGTTGTGAGGACGAAATGAGTTAATACATGAAAAGCCCTTAGAACAGCACCGTGTCTGGTGCATAATAGTAAGTACTGAGTAAGCATCGGTCATCGTTATTTTTCTGATTTCACATCTCAGCGCCTTCCTGTCTCCTAAAGAGGATAACGAACCCTCTGAAGGCAGGGCTCTGGGTGCTCTGCTGGGGGTGCCTTTTGGTAAAAGTATCTGTGATGCTGTGGTCACAGATATGTGACAGTCCTGACCCCCAGTCAGGGTCAGAGAATCAGGGTACATGTTCCAGAGGCAGAGCTGAGGGAGGCAGGATGGCACAGTGGTCAGAGCTTCGGGGTGGGAAGGGAAGGTCACTATCCCAGCCCTGCTATGGCCCTCCCCACAGCACTGCCTCCTTTGAGCCTGGGTTGCCCCAGTCAGACATCCAGGGAGACAGTCTTCTGTGAGTCGTTCAAGTCCACAGATGAAGGCCACGTAAGTCAGGCAATCTTCGGCTCCTCATCCTCAATTTTCCCTTCTTTGAACGGATTTTTCTGGGTTGGAAACACTGAGCCTTTGCTAGCCTTGGACAGACTCTCTCTCTCTCTCTCTGCCCTCTGAAATGCTGTGTCAGCGTCAGCCAGTGGTTGAGGATGGCACCAGATGGAGTGCTCATTAACACTCCCGAGGAGTGGCCCAGGGTCCCCCCGGGTCACCTCTGCAGAGCACACAGGCCGCACTTTCTCCCCGAGGGCCGCTGACTGTCCCACCTTGTCCCAGCTCTGCGATTTATAGGAGCCAGCGGTTGGCACAAGCTCCCGCCCGGCGTGGGCTCGTGGGCCCGTGGGCTCCATCAGATGCCAAGAGCCACAGAGACAGCTCCCGCCTGCCTGCCCCTCACTCTGTAAGTGAGTCACCAGGGTTTGGAGTGGGCCACCCTGGGGGTGGCTCCTTGCTGGAATAAGACAGTCACCCTCGAACAGAGCAGGCAAAGATGGCATGCCAAACCCTTAGCTTGGCAAAGCTTCTGCACAGAGGGCACCAAGACATCTCCCTTCAGCCAAGGAATTGCAGGCACTCAGCTGGCACCGCCCTCCGGGAGGTAGGAGCCCCGCTCCTGCAGGTTGAGAGGGGGAGACAGAGGCACAGCCACAGGGGGCGGTTGATGAGGCCACAGTCACACAGCAAGTCAGTGGCAGAGCTAGAACCCTGGAGACTGGGTTCATGGACCTCTAACGCTCCCTTGTGGTTCTTCTGCTAAAGGAAAGGGAACAGCCGAGGGCCACCCCCACCCCCACCCCCAGCTGCTAAAGCTGACCTACCCTGCTGGTCTTCTGGGAGCCAGGTGGGTGCCTGAATGTCTGGATTTGGGGACAGATTCCTGGGTCTCCCAAGCTTCTAGGCAAGCCAGTTTGAGGCCCCCTTTCTATGCCAGGCAGAGAAAGGGATGTGGTAGAGGAGAAAGGCCCTGACTTTGCTACTGGGCACACCTGGGCCCTCATCTAGCTCTGTCACTTACTAACAGGGTGATCACTGGCAACTTACTTAACCCCTCTGAGCCTCAGCTTCCTCATCTACAAAATGGGTAACACTATCACCTACATGGTGGGTCACGGCAAGGGCTGCATGATATCAAGCGACTGGCACACACAGTAGGCACTTAATAAATGTTAACTGCTACTCAGCTTGAAGTTCTGCTCCAACTGGCTAGGGCAGCCTGAGTGGAAGGTGTGATGGGGGCAGGACCCAGGCGCTTCAGGTGAGAGGGTCCCGTGCAGGAGCTGGAGGACCACCCTTTAAGCACAGGCAGAAGAGGCTGGAGGCTGGAAAGCTGGTGGCTGCCGAGTCACCACCTGCTGGAGAGCACCCCGGGGAAGTCTCCCCAACCCCCAGGACCCAGGTTTCTCTGTGCAATGGCGCTGCGCCAGAAGCCTGAGCTTCTGCAGCAGGCTCCAGGCTGGCTCAGTTCTCAGGGCAAGGGCAGCCCTCACACTGGGGCTGCTCCCTGCCTAAAGGACATTGTTGGAGGAGGCAGACACTCGGCACAGGGCATACAGGACTGGAAGTGGGGGAGTGGGTGGGTGGGAAGGAGGAATTCGCCTGGGCCAGACCTGTCAGGCCGGGGCTACTGTCTCAGGCCTCCAGGCTGGTGGTCCACCAGGCTGCGAAGGCCCTGTCCCCTCGGGCCAGGCCCAGGCACTCAGGACCAGAAAGTGTCCTTCACAGCATTGGAAAGAGGGCTTGTGCCCCTCCCTCAGAGCCTGGGCATCCTGGGCGGCAGCCACTCTCCTGCATTTCTGGAGTCTTGCAGGGTCTCCAGGACGCAGGAACACTCTGAGATACCCTGGGTCTGTTGGGCCCTGCTGCTGGACACCTCTCTCTGCCCAGCAATGGAGGCCACACCTCCTCAGATTCTCCTTCCTGCAGTGCCGCTCCAAGTCCACCGTCTCCTCAGCTCCAACCCCTCAATGGCTCCCCAGAGCCTGGAACCAGCTTCACATCCTGTGGCTCATGAAAGAACTCCAGAGGATCCCAGAAGCCTTGACGTGGGTGTCAAACATTGAGCGTATACATTTGTCAGGGGAGAACTCTGGAGTTTCATCAGACTCACATAAAAAGCCACTGCTCCACGGACTGAAGTCCAGGCTCTTGGTCAGCATTCAAGGCTTTCCCCACATTGGTCCCAGCCTGGACTCCAGGTTTCAGCATCTGCCCCTTCCGGCCCCACGCAGTCCACCCCTGCCCATCAGACTTGCAGCTCAGCCTGCCCAATCCCCTTGACATGCTCGTGCTGAGGACCCTTCCTTCTCTTTCTCCTGACGTTTCCCCAACTGCTGGTGCTTCTCCCAGCTGCAGTATCATCCCGGGCCCCTCTTCTGTAGGCCTTCTCACAGCTGCGCCTCCTCTCTACCTCATAGCCACACAGGGCGCAGAGCTTGCCATCCCCTGCCTGGACCTGTTCAGTGGCCTCTGTCCTCAGCCCTGCCCTCCCCTCCTCTAGGCCTCTCGACCAACCGACCTCCCAAGCCTGCTGTGTCACTGTCCTACCCCAGACCTGTTATCTCCTTCCAGGTGAATGGGGTAATGGGACAGAGGGGAGACAGAGTGGGAGGAGAGCAGGGGGAGGAGGAGAGGCAGAAGCAAGGGAGAAACGGGGAGGGAAAGACAGACGTGGACGAACAGAAGTGCCAAGTCAGAGCAAAAGAAACAGAAAGAAACGTGTAGAGAAAGACTAACAAGAAAAAAAGGGAGGGGAGGAAATGGGGAGACCAGGATATAGAGACAAAGGGAACTATAGAGAGAGGAAAACAGAGACAGGGAGAGGCAGAGAGAGAGAGAGAGAGGGAGAGAGAGAGGGAGAGAGAGAGAGAGGGAGAGCAAGAGAGAGGGAGAGAGAGAGAGGGGGAGAGAGAGAGAGAGGGAGCCAGAGAGAAGCAAGGCACGGAGAGAAAAGGAGATGAGGCTAGGAGAGCCCTCAGCCTGTGCTAAAGGACTGGCTTTCCAGTGCCTTCCATCCTTGGCATCCTGGCCTTCCTCCCCTCCTCCAAGCAACTGATCCTCCCCGGGGAGCCAAGGAGCAGGGCCTGGTACCCGATCCTACTGCCTAAGGCTCCCCGCCTCCCCCCCTGGAGGCTCTGGCCTGGTTCCCTGTCCAAGACTCATGTGAAAAGGTCCAAGGACCCTCATCATTGCCCCCCATTCCCCCAGAAGTGGCCTTGGGCTGAGCTGGGGTGGGGGTGTCCCAGAGTTTTATGACTAGGGACTTCCAGGAGCAGAAAGTCCAACTGGCTTGCAGATAAGCTGTGTGATACTGGGCCAAAACCTTAACCTCTCTGGGCCTCTGGGGAAGTCAAAGGGCACATTCAGTGTTGTCTGGGAGGAACACCGAGGGGCTTGTGTTACACCCACTCAGCCTGCCTGCTCCCAGCTCCAGCCCCACTTGCGGCTGATCTGGTTTCGCCATATCTATGGCCACTGCTCTGGAAGGCGGGAGAAGAAAAGAGCTGGGGCGAGAGCTCTGGCCATTTCGCTCGGGAGCACGCGGCCCAGGGCCCATCTCGAATTCCGGCCTCACCTCTGCGTTGGCCTCCGCAGCTGCATCTGAGATGGGAGTTAGGTTACCTGTCACTAGAAAGAGTCTGGTTAACTGTTCCTTGCCCAGGAGGGTGGCCTGAGCCCCATAAAGCCGGGGTCTTATGGGGAAGCCTGGCTGGAGCATGAAGAAGAATAAAAATAACAATGCTAATAATGGCGGTGAACACGCATGGCACTCTCACCTACTGCTCTGCTCAGCATTGTACAACCTGAGCTCAGTCACAAGACCATGTGACATGGGAACTCTCCTGCTTCCCTCTGACAGTTAGGGAAACTGAGGTTTGGGGCCAGTAAATGGTGGTGCCAGGATTCAACTCCAGGCAGCCTGACCTCTCAGAGGACCCTTATCCCATTAAAGGACAGGGCAAGAGGGACAATTTTGTTGGGCCACACCCATCCAGGCAACAGTCCTAGGGGCCTGGCCCCGTGCTAGGAACCCAGTGGCAGGAACCAGCAGCCCCTACCCTTGAGGGGCTTGCCACTCAGTGGAGAAAAGAGTTATGCAGTGAGCAGAAGACTTGCCCATTAAATGAGCTCCTACTATGTGCCAGCCTCTGCAGGGTGCAGGTGGGGTGCAAGTTTGGCACCACATTGCCTGGGCTTGAAGTCACGTTCTAAAGCTTACCAACGGTGTGATCTTGGGCAAGTTCCTTAACCTCTCCGTGCCTCAGTTTCCCCGAGTGTTGTGAGGATGAAAAACACTGATTTTTATTTATTTTTTTAAACATTCTTTTTAGAATTTATTTATTTATTTTTAGAGAGAGGGGAGGGGAAGGAGAGAGAGGGAGAGAAACATCAATGTGTGGTTGCCTCCTGCACAATCCCTGCTGGGGACCTGGCCTGCAACCCAGGCATGTGCCCTGACTGGGATTCGAACCACGACCCTTTGGTTCTCAGGCCCACACCCAATCCACTGAGCTGCACCAGTTAGGGTGAAAAACACTGATTTTTAGAGTGGTCTCAGAACTGTGCCTGGCGTGTGCCGCAGGCTTAGACATGCTACCCATCATCATCTTCGTGACCATCACCATCACCATCATCATCATCTTCATTGGGCCCTTTTGGAGACCGTGCTGTTTCATTGACTCAGTGATTCTATGAGGCTGGTATGGTTAGCCCCTTTTATGGATGAGGAAACTGAGGCTCAGGAAGATAAAGTGACTTGTAGTAAATTAGTAACAGGCTGAACCAAGATTCGAACCCAAGACTGTAGAAACATGAACCTGTGTTTTTAATCATCTTTGTTGTGTCAGAGAAAAAAACCTACTTTCTTTTTCCATCCTTCCTTCCTTCCTCTTTCTCTCTTCTCTCCGCCCCTTTCTTTCCCCTCCAGCTTCCCCCCGCCCCCCCGTCTCTCTCTCTCTCTCTCTCTCCCTCTCCCTCTCCTTTATTCCAGGAATATTTATTGAGCATCTTCTACATGCCAGGTCCCATGTGGGGGCTGAAATCCGGGAATCCTTGTGCTGCCCCCAGGCACCAGAAGAAAGTTTTCCCTGCTTTCTCCTGGGGCCTCCTCCATTTCCCTGGCTGCATCTGCAGAGGGAAGAAATCTTTCGTTGGGCCCAGAAAGGTGGGTGGCTGGGCAAGCCTGGAGGGTACCCGGCTCGGGCTCCAGAGGCTGGCGCCCTGCGCACACACCGCCTCCTGCTGTTCCCACTGTCTCTCTTCACCGCGGTGGGAAAGCGCAGTTGTCAGCCCTCAGTTAATTAGGGAAGACTTTATCTAGTGAAGCCTGTGAAAGGACGTTTGCCAGAAAGGGGTGGGCCACAGGGGTCACAAAAGGAGGGCTGAGCTGAGGCGGAGAAAGCAGAGGCCTTAACCAAGGTCTGCTTGGACCTGTGGGGGTGGGGGGGGGTTCCCAGGACCCAGTGGTGCCAAAGTAAGGAGTGCATGGGCCAGACCTCATTCCTTCCGGGGGGTTGGGCGTGTGTGAGAGAGGTTGCCACGTTCTCCGTCGTGGGCCATCTTGGTTCTAATGATTAGCCTTCTGCTTACTCATCCCTTCCTTCTGGAAGCTTCTCAGGCTGGGTTTGGGGTTCTCAGCTGGGTTCCCACCGCCCTTTGAGGCCCTGCGGGTCATTTGTCACATGGAGAGGAATGGAATTGCCTGATTAGCTGTCTGCCTCATTCTCACCTCCAGGTTTCGCGCTTCTGGTCCTGCTCCTGGAACTCTCTGCTCTGTCTCCTCCTTCACCTCGCCCGGGCTCCCTTTACATGCGATCTGCTCGGAAGGGCCTTCCCTGGCTGCCCTATCGAAACCAGCCTGGTGGCAATTCAATAACGCATCTGCAAATTTTCTGACCCTCCTCCCGGCAGGAGGTGCGGTTTGTAACTGCTCTGAGCAATAGCACACCATGGGACTTCTGGGGCTGGGTCGCAAAAGGCCATGGAGCTTCTACTCTTCTTGCTAGAATTCTTGTTCGCGAGCCCTGAACCACTGTGGGAAGTGCGACTACTCTGAGAGACCTATACTGTGAGCAGCTCCAGCCGCAGCTCCAGCCGCAGCTCCAGCCACGTGGTCGGTCACACGGGGGGCGCTCTGGGCCGCCGTGCTGGCTGAGCCCAGGCGTTACTTATCTTAGCCAAGGCACCAGGCATGTTGCATGAGCTTCCTCATGCTGCGTAACAAACCCCCACAAACCCAGTGGCTGAAAACAGCACGGGTTTATTCTCTTGCGTTTCTGGAGGTCGAGTCCAAAAGGCATCAAATGGGCTCAAATCAAGATGCAGGCCGGGCTGTCTTTCTCCGGGAGGCTCTTGGGGAGAATCCATTTCCTCGCCTTCTCCAGCCTCTAGAAGCCCACCTGCGCTCCTTGGCTCCTGGCCCCTTTTTCCGTCTTCAAAGGCAACAGAGCAGCATCTTCTGACCCCTCTCTGATTCTAACCCCTACTTCCATCCTCACGTCTCTTTCTCCGACTTCCCTGCCTCCCTCTTTCCTTATAAACACTCTCATGATTACATCGGCCCCGTCTACATAGTCTGAGATAATTTCCGCACTTCAAAATCTTCAATCACAGCAGAAAGTCCTTTTCACCATGTAAAATAGGATACTCACAGGTTCCAGGGATGAAAACATGAGGATGTTATTCTTCCTACCCCATGTAAGTGAAGATACTTCCGGGTCCTCCTGGCCCTATCATCACAGCCATTTACGTCTTCCTGGCTGAGGCCCCAGGCCCCACGGGGCTGAAATGCGCCGCCCTCCCTGCCGAGGCCTGCTCACACTTCTGACCTGCTCTGAGAACAAAAATGGGTGGCTAGGTTGTGCCACTAACTTTAACATCTTTCTCATCATATTCTGACCACTCTGCAGCTTTTTTTTCCTCCATGGTACTTAAAAAGTTATATCATGCACTCACGGGTGTTCTTGTTTCTTTTCTGTCTCTCCCAATGGGAATGTCAGGTTGGAGGAGTCTACACCTGCCTCCCAGATATTTGCTCACCAAATCAATTCATGTCCCCCTGCATTGGACTGTAAGCTCCTCAAGGTTAAAAACAGGTCTGTGTTGACCAGCACAGGGTCCCCAGACCCCCAGCTGGGCCCCAGCACAGAGCAGGGCCTCAGCACCTGTTGAACATGGGACCCTCTTCTTTTCATCTAAGTTGCTGAGAGTCACAAAGTCAGAGGAGGCTTGGAAGTTTCCGCTGAGTTTATCTTCCTGGGGTCACAGACTCCAGTGACCCAGGCGCCAGCTGGGAGCACACGGACAGAGGGGCCGGTGAACTGTAAGGCGGTCGGAGGCGCTGACCGAAGCTGCGGCAAGTGGACACTGCCTGCCTCACCACCCTGGGCACTTTTTAAAAAGGTGGACATATCTGGACAACCAATCACAACACACCTTCTCTTATTCTTCCCCCCTCCCGGGTCCTCCCACCTACTCTCTACCTTTCCTTGTCTGTGCCCCAGGAGGCTCACCTGTCTAGGCAGGACGGCCTCACCTTGACTTCTTTGCCCCCTAACTTCTGAACGGGTTCGGTCTGTGGGAGGCACCAGCTCCCTGGAGGGCAGAGGGGAGGGAGGCCGGGCGTCTGCTCCCTCCCTGCCTTGCCCTGCCCTGCCCTGCCCTGCCCTGCCCTGCCCTGCCCTGCCCTGCCTGGGTAAAGTGTGTTTTCCTAAGGCCGCAGCTCCTGCCTGGCTCCGCCAACTTGTTCTCACCCTTTGTCCCTTCATGCTGGGGTGACAAGGGCTCCTCACGGCCACCAGTCCCAGGGTGCTTGCTTCGCCTGCTCGGCTGCTTCGCATAGCCTGTGGATGCCTTGCTTTGAAGAGCTCCACCGAGAACTTCCATCCTGATCTCTTTGTTTTTAGTTATTATCAGTAGTGGTGGTATCATTATTGATAAGCTACTCGGTCCTTTTGCCTGGAGCATTAAATGATCTCTCAGTTGACCCTTTCGGCGGGTGCTGCCTCCTGCCAGGATTCTGAGTGTGACAATATCTTAGACCTCATGTGGCCCTGGATTATGATCCAACCCTCTGCCTGGGCCAGAAGTTCCCCTCGGGCCTCTGCCAGGGAGTCGCTGATTTGTGCTGCACTGCCCCTTCCCTGGCCCTGCCCCTCTGTCCCACGACTCCCCACGTCTTGAACCTCAACTTGTTCCTTTCCGGCAGGGGGCTGAGCTCTCCCTCTGCAGCTCCCCCTTGAGGCCCCCCAGGCCACACGGTCTGCCTTCCACAGGACGGCCCTTCAACGCCCTCTCCCCACTGACGTGGCTCTGCCGGGTCACGCTCCTCCCTGTACGTCGCCTGGGCCTCAGAGGACCTCCTGCCTCTCCCGGTCACAGCATCCCCCCTGGACGCACACTGGTTTGTCACATGTGTTGATTTTGTTCCTGGGCATGGAGACCAAGACGGGGACGGGACCTTTCCCTTCTCGGGCTGGATTGGATTTTCCGTAACAGTAACTGAGTTTGTGTTTCCATTAACAGACAGCTGTAATGAGCTTTGGAGACAACTTTCTCATACGCCCGGCTTTGATTCTTGATGATCAGTCAGTCCCCTATACCTCCATCTTATCTACATATTCCCCCAAGATCAAGGGCAAGGCTGCCAGAGTCCCACCATTGTCCGTACTGTTCTGCCATGGCCCAGACTAAATGGGAAGGTACGGCTCTGGCATTGGTTCCCTTCCTGGGTACCCAAGAGTCTCTGTCCCTCTCTGGGATTATTCTTCTTTTGAAATGAGGCATTTTGATGGGGTAGTTTAAAAAAAACAAACAAACCTGAGTCCGCTATTGTCTGAGTCTGGGCAGTGCAGTGTCACGCCGGCGTGCAGTTACCTCGCAGCCATCTCCTCGCTAGACCCTGGGCTCTCAGCGCGGTGCGCCTCCGACAGTGGGAGGTGCTCAGGAAATGTCGGTTCAATAAATGACTGCCTGGGTCAATTTTAAAACCCTGTCCTCAGCTCAGCGTGAGTAGAGCCCAGCTCAGCTCTGCAGATCACCCAGGAACCCTGTGCTGACCCCCAGACCAAAATGACACACTCAAGAACTTCCTTGACAGTTTTTAAAGAAAATATAAAATATTCTTTCGTCTTTGTGGCCCGCTTGGCTGCCAGGCACCTTTAAATGCCCTAGGACTATTCCTCAGAAGCTGCCCTGGTCGGACAGCCCAGAGCTCTCAGGAGCTGCACTGGGCTGCCTTTTTTCCTGCTGCCTCCTAATATTAACCTGGCGCTGGGCCCCTGGCCCCCACGCAGTGATGGGAGGCCCTGGATGGAGCCAGCAAACAGATCCATCTGGAAATAGAAAAATAATCCCAACACTAGCGGTTTTGTCTGGCCTCCCCAGTGGGGTGTGGAGCAGGCCCATGAAAGGGGCTTTGAGGGCCGGTGGGTGAGGGCCGTGGAAGGGAAAGCCTCTGCACCCAGCACCAGCTGGGTACCTGTGCCCAGGTCCCCAGGGCAAGGGACAAATCCGCAGGGATCCAGGGGTGAGTCACAGCTGACTCTGGGAGCAGCCAGGACTCCACAGCATGCCAGCCTGAACTTGAATCTGTGTGACCTTGAGTGAGCTGCTCAGCCTTTTTAGGTTACGTTGTCCCAATATTTAAGAGGGGGTAATAACACCTATACCTAGGAATTGATCCCCTGGCCAGAGCACCCAGCATGGTGCCTGGGGGAGAGAAAGGGCTGAACAAATAGCAGCTGTCACAGTGACTGTTATTTCTGTCTTCAAAAGATAGGATGAATAAAACACTGTGCCAATTCACAGGCGACCTTAGGCAAGACCCCTGTGCCTCCATCCTCCCATTTGGGCATGGGAAGTGGCTCGGTGCTCCCCACCCCTGGACCCCGGTGAGGTGAACTTCAGTAGGACAGAGGGCGATGCCTCCTCCCAGCAGGGCACCTACCTGCATGTCCAGGGCCTGGGCAGATTACAGGGAAATGGCTGGAAGCTTCCCACATCCTGTCTCCAGCTTCCTAGGAGAGCCTGTGAGTGTCCTTGGGCTTCTGCTGGTGCTGCCCACTATTTCCATAATTTGCGGGGCTGGATGTTGGCAGGAAGATGCTGCTCCCGGAGACTCAAAGGGCCTAGGATGGGGGAGACACTACCGCAGCCTGGCCTGCAGCAGCTCCTGCTGCTTCTCCACCCACCCTCTCTACTCCGCTCACTCTACCTGCGAGAGAAGAGCGCTGCCTCTGGGTTTGTTTTCACCATGCCTGGTGTGTCCTTAGGCAAGTTATGTCCTTCCTTCTTGGTGTTACTCATTCACTCATTCATTCATTCATTCAGCAAAGACGAATTGAGTATCACCACTGCTCCAGGCTCTGTCAGTAAGTGACGAGTGACCGAGTGTTTATCCTCCTTAGGAGCAGCAGGTGGGAGGGGGGTGCTGGAGGGGAACGAGTTGGGTATGGGGAAGTGATAGTTTAGTTTTGGACAGGTGGAGTTTTATTACCTTTTAAAAACTTTATTTATTACTTTTAGAGAGAGGGGAAGGGAGGGAGAGAAATATTGATGTGAGAGAAAAACATCGATCAGCTGCCTCTTGTACGTGCCCTGATGTGGGACCAAACCAAAACCAGGGCATATGCCCTGCCCAGGAATCAATCAAACTGGCGACCTTTCACTTTGTGGAATGACACCCAACCAGTTGAGCCACACCAGTGGGCTGGACAGGTGGGGTTTGAGGTGTTCGTGGGACAGCTGGGGAGGACCGACAAGAGGTTGGACAGATGGGCCTGAAGCTGGTGGGAGACACCTGTGCTAGACACAGTGCACTGAGGAGGAGAAGACCCCGCGCGGTCTCTGTCTCCCCGCTTCCCCACTCCCCTCCATGGTGGTGATGACCATGATGGTGATGGTGTGATCATGACCATGGTGATGATAATGATGGTGAGAGTAACGATAATGATGAAGATCACGACGATAGTGAGGACGAGAATCACTGACCAATGCTGGCAGGCCCTATAGCAAGTGATTTGCATATCACCTTTCATTTAGTTCTCAGAAGAGTCTGGAGGAGTGAGTCTGATTACCCCTATGTCCAGAAAGAGTTGAAGCTAACAGGTGAGTACTGTTGGCCGGGCTTCCTAGCAATGGGCCTGAGAGAAAGAGATTCATACATGTGGTTTATTCATAAAACCTGGAAGAAAGTGAGGGCAGCTGGGGGGAGCAGGAGAGGGAAGTGGAAGGAAGGAGGAGGATGTCCACTTGCAGCCTACAGCAGCCACAGGCAGGCTCTTGTCCCCGCTTATCAGACCCCGGCTTCCAATGCAATCCACCAGAGAGGCCACCAGCCTTTCACTCCTCTGAGACAAGCACACAGTGGGTGCAGGGGAACGGCAGTCTGGTGAGGTGATCCGCAGCATCTGGGGACTTCGGGGAGGCCTGTGGGAGTCACCGAGGCTCTG
>PVJI01021777.1:0-26506 GCA_004026765.1 Micronycteris hirsuta
GAGGGGAAAGGGGGGTAAGGAGGAGGGGGGAAAGAAGGGGGGAAATGGGGCAAGTGTAACAGCATAATCAATAAAATATAGTTAAAAAAAACAAAAAACATCGAGCCTGTTCTCATTTTATTTATTTATTTTTAGAGATAGGGAAAGGAAGGAGAAATAGAGGGAGAGAAACATCCATGTGTGGTTGCCTTTCACATGCCCCCTACTGGAGACCTGGCCTGCAACCCAGGCATGTGCCCTGAGTGGGAATCAAACTGGTGACCTTTTAGTTCGCAGGCTGGCATTCAATCCACTGAGCTACACCAGCCAGGGCCCTATTCCCACTTTAAAGATATCTTGCAGGATGTTTATGGTTCAGTTTCTCAGGAAAAGTGCTCTCTTTTCTGGGAGAATTAGACACATGCAGTGCATGCACAAATATGCGTACAGTTACACATAAAGGTGATGCTGTTGAAATGTATCCATATACATAGATAACCATATTTTCTACTGTAATTCACTAATATTTTCATAGAATGAAGCTTTAGATTCCGTTATTATTATTTAAATGCACACCAATTAAGTTATTCATAAAAGTTTATTATCTGGGTGCTTTGAAGACTGCACAGCCGCTGGGTGCATCCTTTGAGAGAACATAGAGGCGGCCAGGCTTAACAAATAATGTGAAATAAATGAAGGAAATGTAATCGTCAGCATGGGCAAAATACCGATGTGTTTTAGAGACAAAAGGATTCATATTCATTTCACGTGCTCTGTTAATAAAAGTTTTATTTTTTCCTGTCCCAAATAAAAAAGGAGCAGCTGAGGAAGAAAATAACAAATACCAGAGTTCTCAATCTTGTCTGGAATGTAGCAAATGAAATCACAAAGGAAATGTACTTGTGGGAATTGTGTGGCTATTAAAAAAAGATCCAATGAAAGCACTACTCAAAAGATTTTTCTTCTTTCTACAAAGACATCATACAATGCTACGTACCTGAAGAGCCTCGGATGATAAAGAACCATTAGTTAGTGACTGTGCAGTATGGCAGAATGAGGAAAGCTAGGCGGAGGCACAGGGCACCTGCTGGGAGAGTCAGACATCATTTTTGAAAGTACTCTGTTTATTATATATCACCCATCAATTCCCATCCCATTTGCTCCTTCTAGCAGAAATGTGCTTTAGTAGGCAGCAATAATCATGATGGTAATTGTATGGACAGTAGTTCCTTTAAGAAATAGGTAGCTTAACACAAGAATTCTTGAGGATATTAGTATATATAAATCACTATTAATATTTACTCACTAGTTATTGTTGCAAAGTTTAAGGACGTGGGAGTAGTCGGTTAGGTAAATATCCTGTGTATCAGATAATTTCAGTTAAAACCTGAAAAGGCCTTGGCTGGTGTAGCTCAGTGGATTGAGTGCCAACCTGCGAACCGAAGGGTTTATTCGATCCCCAGTCTCAGGGCACATGCCTGGATTGTGGGCCAGGTCCTCAGTAGGGGGTGCGCAAGAGGCAACCACACATTAATGTCTCTCTCTCTTTCTCCTTCCCTTCTTCTCTCTAGAAATGAATGGATAAAATCTTAAAAAAAAAAAACCAAACAAACTGAAAAGGTGCCAGCTGGGTCTTTTCCTTTCATGCCCCCATGATCCATATAGTTGTGAGCTTTTGATGTAGGAGTAGTAACCTCAGAAGTGAGTTAGATGGGATTTGAGTAAGGACACGAATAATTGTCATCTCAGCTTCATGATGGATGGATGACATTTTGGCTGGCATGCAATGACAGTCCTCTCTAGACAACAAAGAGAAGGTCAGCTGAGTACTAGCTTTTACATCACTCCCCGCTGTGAGTGAGACCTGCTGGATTCTGTGAGAGTTATTGGTCTCTTAAGCTTTCCCTCTATTTTCTATGTGGCACTTTCTCCAATTCACCTTTTTCTAGTTCCCGCTCTGAATATGAAAAAGATTGTATTACGTGCAAGTTGCATATATGAGATGCATGTGAAAAATATACATTCAAATTTTCTCTTCTACCATCTCTACACAAGTAGTATTTGGACTTCATGATCAAATGTCTTCATGTAATCAACAAGGGAGGAGGAACAAACAGATTAATGTTTCAAAATGGTAGTAGAGCAAAGATTATTATTATTTTTTAAAGATTTTCTTTATTTTTAGAGAGGAGGAAGGGAGACAGAGAGGGAGAGAAACAGCAATGTATGGTTGCCTCTCACATGGCCCTTACTGGGGACCTGGCCCGCAACCCAGGCATGTGCCCTGACTGGGAATTGAACCGGGACCCTTTGGTTCCCAGCCCGCGCTCAATCCACTCAGCTACACCAGCCAGGGCACAAAGATTATTTATTTATCAGACAACTTAGTGGACATGTACCATGTAGCAGGCATAGAAATTAATGCTACAGGTATAAAAGTGAACAGTGCATGGATCTTCTCTTCAGGAAGCTCATGGTTCTGAGGGAGGAGGCACAAGTGTGGTCTGTCAAACACATTCATTTGTTTGTAGAAAGAACTAGTGAGAAAAGACTTTGTGGAATAGGTGGCCCATGAGATGATTCTTCAAAGATGATTGTGTGTCTCCACTTTATATATAAGATGGAGAAGAACATTCTGTTGGGAACTGCCCTGCCTGGTTTCAGAAGCTGTAAGCCCCCACCCCCATGGCTAAGGCTGAGTGAGAGACCTTGGGACCATAAGCCACTAAGGAGACAAAGCTTATCTCCCTGGCAGGGGTGCCACCTCTGCCCCTTTTACTTCACCCTGCTTGGCCCCAAGCGCATGGCTGGTTAGCCAATGACAGGTAAGATTCCTCAAGGGAGGAACGACCTAAGACAGGAATGGTCACTAAGGGGCCCTCAGGGAAGGACTTGGGGGGCTGTAGAAAAAGGAGGTGATGGACCCTTGCCTCTTAGCTTTGACACAGCCTGAATCCTCGTTCTGTCTGCAAGAAGTCTCCTAATCTCTTGGCTCCCTTACTTCCCCTACCGACTTAAGCCTGAAACAATGCAGGAGGTGGGTGCAGCCCTGTGCTGGAAAGGGTGGGCTACCCTGGGCCATCAGGCCTAAGCAATAATGCATAAAATCCTGTGAAATCTGCTTTGTGAAGCAGGAGACAGAGCAACAATGTGTCTTCTTCCATGTTCTGCTAAGGAATTTGAATTTTGTCGTGTGGAAAATAGCAATCGGTGAAAGGAAAGGAATAAAGGCCTGATTTGCATTTTGGAAAGGTCAACACTTTAAGAGTAGATTCCATTGGCCAAGGTTAGTGGCAGTGAGACGAGTTTGAAGACTCTTCAAAAAGTTCAAGCAAAATAAAATAAGGATCTAAACTAAAGCACTCACCTAAGAATGTGAGAGATAAACTTTGTAAAGAATCTTTGAATGGTTTGAGTACAGAAAAAGTGGAATTTATGGGTGTTGATATGACATCCAGGTGGAAATATTCAACAAGAAGTTGTAAATAAGACTTGGGGACTTAGGATGGAAGGCTAACACAAAAATAAATATTTGAGATTTATTTGGTTATCTGTGGGCGTTGTAGCTATGGCTAGAGATTGGATTGTCTAAGGAGAGCATATAAATGAGAAGAAAACTGATAGTATGATCCTGGGTGACATTAATATTTTATAGTTTTAAAAGGGAGAGGCAATCGAAAAGAAGAATTGAGAAGCATTGTCAGAGAATTGAGAGGAAGACCAGTAGAACTATGGTATAGAGGTCCATGGGAGGGGAAAGGTAAAGGCACGACTAGCTGTGTCAAAGAAGATTATGGGTCAACTAGGAGGTCACGGTTGACTTTTACCACTGGAGTGTCAGAAACGAGGTGTGGTGGTGGAAACCTGACCTGGGTGTCTTGAAGAGTGATTGGAAGATGAGGAGACCATTGACTACACTTTAGAGAGAGGTTTGTTATTTTTTCTTTTATTTTTTAAAATGGGAATGCACTTACATCTCTGAGGAATAAGTGAGTCAAAAAGGAAAGGTTGAGCCCTGGTTGATGTGGCTCAGCAGATTGAGTGCTGGCCTGCGAACCAAAGGGTCACCGGTTCGATTCCCAGTCAGGGCACATGCCTGGGTTGTGGGCCAGGTCCCTAGTAGGGGCTGTGCAAGAGGCAACCACACATTGATGTTTCTCTTCCTCTCTTTCTGCTCCCCTTTCCCTCAATCTAAAAATACATAAATGAATTCTTTTTAAAAAAGGAAAGTTTGATTATGCCAAGGAAAGAGATAACTAATAGTGGAATGTGGGATTAAATGTGATTGGAAGGGATAGATTAAGAACACATGTAGAAAGATTTACTTTGAAAAGGAAAAAAGTGTCAACTGAAACTGAAGAAGAGGCGGAGGTAGGCAAGAGGTACAAATAAATTGTACAGGTCCAGGAGATTGATGTTGTTCAGACTGTATGTACTCAATTTTCTCAGTAAATTAGAAGTCAACTTAATTTATTGAGAGAGATATGGTATAAGGCTGTAGAGTTGAAGTGAAAAGTAAATATTTGGAATAGATGTTGCAGAGATTCAAGGAAGACGACCAGGGCCACACCTGACTATTCTTGAGTATTGGTGAAATCTCACATGAAATGAGACTACAAATGTCAGGTTACCTAAAAACAGTTTTGCTGTTTTTTGTTTTTGTCTGGAGTGTCAGTAGCCCTTTCATATCAATGGAGGAAACAAATGTTTAGATTCATCCAATATTGGAACTCATAAAAAGGATGAAGAATTGAGGGTCCTGAAGGTGCTGGCAAAGGTAGGGTTGTCGTAAGGCATCATTGATTCTGTATTGCATATGGAAGGAAGTGACGCTGTTCCAGAGCAAGGGCGGGGGACACCCGATGTTACCCCAACCCTGCACCAGGTTCGTTATGCCCACCGCCAATGGAAAGACGTCTCTCAATGCCAGAGACTGGTGAAAAGGAAAGGAATTATTTATTTACAAGTTATACAGGCTTGGAGTAATGACTTAATGTCTCCTTTAAGATACTAGAGTTCTTTGGAATACCCGTTCTCTAGAATACCCACAAACGCACACAGTCCCTCCTTCTCCTCTTTGCCCAGTCTGGGGTACCGTATCTCAGGGAAAAGAGTAGAAGTCCATGATTCAGGCAGCCCCTCGGTTCCACCACGATCTCCAGATAATCCAAAACCATGTGGCACTTTCTCATGGCCCACTAGCAAGAGTCCTTTCACCCCTTTTCTTCCAGGCAAAGTCTCTCCTGCTTCCTAGGCCGCATGGCAAAGGGAGCCACCCAAAGTCACGTGGTCCTCTCTCTGTCTCTCAGGCCGAGGGGTCCCCACTCCTCCAAAGCCTCGTGGTCCAGAGAGCCCTTCCTGCAGCGTCTCTCCTGCATTCTTCCGAACTGCTAACAGAGAGTTCTGCATCGCTGCTACATCTTGCTTCCCAGCTTCCTAAGCTGCGTGGCAAAGGGAGCCCCAAAGCCACATGTTCCAAAGTGAGAGCGAGAGCGAGAGAGCCTCTCTCTCAGGTGGAGGGGTCCCTACTCCTACCCTTCGTGGTCCAGCGAGAGAGAGTTATGGCCGCTATGCCTGGGTTTAAATCCCCACACCAATCTTTCTCTGCAGCCCCATTTCCAACTCCTCCTTCAATCGGCTACACCTGCCAGCACTTCATATTCTTTAGCTTTATTGGGCCGCCATGTTAACTGTGGGCAGGTGCGGCCCCATGGCACAGAGCCAATGATCTCCAAGCTTTCACGCAGGCGCTGTGTCCAGGGGGATTTGCCTCTCAGTTACCTCTTGGGTGGAAATAACTTCCATCCCTCTGGCTCAAAGCAGCTTTGCAGCTATTTAACATACCTATGAAACCAATTAAAGGTTATAGATATGCTAAATGACCCTGCCAGAGGTTAGCTGAAAGGCTGCTGTTATGCAAAACAGCTCTGAATGGCCCTGCTCCAGGAGTCCCAAGCCCCGCCAGTTCAGACTTGTGGGGGTAAGGACATCCTATATATATTTCTAATATTTCCTGGACACCTTGAGTTCTGGACCCCATTACAAATTCCCATTTGGGCCCCGCCCCCCTTGGCTGCACCCTGTTACAATGCAATGAGGGAATGATAAACAGGGAAGTAAATTATGAGGTGAAGGGATTTCCAGATCCACAACTTCCATATGTACTCTTTCTAAAATGGGTCTCACTGAAAACCCACCAAACACTAGCTTCTTTCTTCCTAAACTCTCTGTCATTATAGTTCTATTTTATGAAAGAAGGGAGCACCTCTTACCCATTCAAATCTTACTAAGATGCTGTCTCCAAGCTGTAAAAAAAAAGGGTCTGGGCAACATGCAAAGGGCTAGTTTTAAAGGAACAATCCCCCAAAATCAAACTAAATTCAAGGGAGAAATAGTAAAAGGAACTTTGGTGATTCCTCCAAAGCAGAGGTTCTCACGTGGCGAAGCTTGCCCCCCACAGGATAATTGGAAGTGTTTGGAGACATTTTAAGTTGTCACATCTGGAAGGAAGTGATAAGGGACTCAAGAATTGGAAAATTTTAGTTTAAGGTGAAAAGTTATAAGCCTAGTAAGTGTTGAGAACCAGAAAATTAGGAAAGTCCCCTAGAAAGAAAGGACAGAATGTTCCTCCCCGAAGGTTGAGTAAACATCCTGCTATGTGCTGATTATGGACTGTTTAGTTTTGAAATTTTCCCGCTTAGGCCAGCATAACCGTTGTGTGCCCCACCCTTCCCTGCACGCCAACTCTGTAGCCAATAGCTAACCGCCAGCTCTGCTTTTGTTCAAATGCTTGCTTGCTCTTGCCCGCACGCGCCAATTTCCCTATATAAGGACCTAGCTGTAAGCGTTAGGCGCGACTCTCGTCTGCAGCCCTTGTGGATACAGTGCCTTCGGGTACCCTGAGAGTTCGCCCCTGCGCAGGTTAAGCTTGGCCAATAAAGTAACATCTTTGAACCCAGAAGGTCTCCAGCTTCTGCACTCGCGTTCGTGGCATACAACAGTAAGTAATGTATATGTTAAAGCTTTTGTTTCTGAAACTACAGATAAGGCCCACCCTGGCTCCTGGGAAAACAGCCGACCTCCTGGGGCATTGCTGAAGACCACCGCCTGGGGACAAGTGGAGGCATCTGGGCCTTTGTGTTCCAGGGAGAGACAGATGACCACCTACCCCTGGGAACAGTTAACTGCCCAGGGCGAGAATACTGCAGTTTTTTAATCTAGTTGTCTCTGAATTTTAAAACCCCTCACTGCACTTTATTCCCTGGTATAAAAACGTTGGCCTGGAAAGAAAAGTGAAGATGGTCTGTTAGGGTGTGAACCCGTCATCTTCTCAGGGATCGCCGGCCATCTGAATAAAGTGCCCATGAAGATTCAATCCCTGTCTCTGCTTATTGGGCTTGGTAGTGACAGGCAGCCTGAATGCAGGTGTTTTTTTCCAGTTTCAGAAGGACGCTGCTGGCATTTAGTAGATAGAGGGAAGGCATGCTGCTAAACATCTTCCAACACACAGGAAACCACTCCCCACCCCTAATGAAGAATTATTTGGCTGAACATGTTTAAAGCGCCAAGTCAGAAACTCCCATCCTGAGTGCAAACTCATGGCAAGAATTGTAACTTGGGAATGAGGAACCTGTCATATGAACATGAGTGAATACATTTACTTGAATTAGAAACATTTCAGATATTTCAGAAAGTCTGAATTAGCTGATTGATTTGACACTAAGACCTAGTTCTGTCAATTAGCTTGTATGAAAAAATCGCATTGTATGAAATAAAGAAATTTTAACTGACTCCAAATTTTTACAAGACAATTTAACTATCATACATGTACAATATAAAATATACTGGGAAATACTTTTTGCACTTCTTTAAACTTATAAAACATTTCTGAGTGTCAGTGTTAAATGTTTCACAAGGTAAATAGCATTTCTTTCAAGTTAGGGATTAAGCAAGAAAAATTTTGATGAACACTGGTTTAGACAATCTGAGGCAGATTAATCTCAAAATCATGAAAAAATGATTCAAGCCAGACACTCAACCATGGGACTTCTTATCATGAAACACATTTAAATTCTACCAATCTAGTACTTAGTTTACAAACATGCGCTAATCTACACAATCCTAGTTTTCTTAGAACTCATCTTCCTCTTTATCCTCATGACCAAACTTCCACAGGAAAGAGTGTACTGATTTTATCTCATCTCCTTTTTGTTACTTTTGATTCATTTAATACGAGAAATCATCCTTTTATTTTTTATAAACACTCTGTCATTTAAGTGTAAAATACATACAGAAAAGTATACTAATTCTAAGTAAAGAGCGTGATGAATTACACATCCATGTAAACATCATTATGTCTTCCCATCCTCCACCGAAAATTAACTACTATTTGGAGTTCTGTGTGGCTGTCATACATGCCCTTTATTATGTTGAAGAGTATTTGTTCAGAGTTTTTGTCATAAATGGGTGCTGTATTTTGTCAATGCATTTTCTACACCTATTGATATGCTCATAAAATGTTTATTCCTTATTTTGTTTGTTTGGTGCATTATGTTAATTCATTTGCAGATATTGTACCAACCTTGTATTCCAGAAATAAATCCCACTTGATCATCATGTATGACAGTTTTAACATATGTCTCGATTCAATTTGCTAATATTATTTTCATGATTTTTGCATCTAGGTTCATTGAGGATATTGATATAAATACACACACACACACATATATGTATATATATTTCGTTGGTAGTATCTTTATCTGGTTTTGGAATTAGGATGATGCCAACTTGGTAAAATGAACTTGGGAAGCTTCGCTCGGATTTTTTGAAATAGTTTGAGGATAGCAATAAGTTCTTAGAACATTTGGTAAAATTCACCTGTGAAGCCATTTGGTCCAGAATATCTGTTTGTTGGAAATTTTTGGATTACTGCTTCAATTTTAGTAGTTGGAATTGGTTTGTTCAGCTCTTCTATTTCTTCTTCATTCTGGGTGTATATGACAAAGCATTTTAAGTCAATAATGAAAAGAAGTTTTACTCAAATACAAGTACAGGAATCACTGATGGTTAACTTGAAAAAATTTAAGTAAGGTCTCTACCTCATACTTTCTACCAAAATAAATTTCATGAAGACCAGAAATTTTTTCCATTTGGATGTAGGGAAGGCCTGGACAGAATGTCACAAAACCTGAAAGTCATCAAAGGAAAAGAACAGATTAATAAGTTTAATTACATGAAAAAAAAGTACCATAGAAAAGACAGATGACAAACTAGAAAAGTATTTCTACTCCTATTGCAAAAAACTAGTTTTGGGGTTATAAAGAGCTCCTACAAATCATCCATGTTTCCTGCATTAACGTTTCCTTCAGGCTGAGATTAGAATTTTCTTCCAATGTTTTTATTGTTTTACCTTTTATATTTATATCTGCTAATCTTAGCTAAGAAAAAGTATCACCATATCAAGAAAAACCCCAATTGAACAAAAACCAAGACCAAGAAAACACCTGAGTTTTCCTTGATAGGAAAATGGCTGAATACATTTTGGTTCATCCATACAATAGAATATTAGGTTATCAAAAATGAGTTCTATTAACATGGACCTGAAGGAATGTCCAAAATATACAATTATGTAAAAAAAGGACACATTTCAGAGCTATGTATATAAAATAAATACATTTTTATTTTTAAAAAGCCTCTTTGTAAATGTTTTAAAGTTGTATTTAAATAACTTTTTAGTTTATAAGCTTTTGAATGGCTAATTACATTCACTGTTCAAAATTCAAAGAGAGAGGTATACAGTTAAAAGATTCCTTCCAGCCTGGCTGGTGTAGCTCAGTGGATTGAGCGTGGACTGCAAACCAAAGGTCGCTGGTTCAATTCCCAGTCAGGGCACTTGCCTGGGTTCCAGGCCAGGTCCCCAGTGGGGTCCACGAGAGAGGCAACCACACATTGATGTTTCTCTCCCTCTCTTTCTCTCCCTTTTCCTCTCTCTAAAATAAATAAATAAAATCTTAAAAAAAAAGATTCCTTCCAACTCCTACCCCCCAATGACCCAATATCCTTCCCCAGAGTCAACCAATATTTCCTGATTGTCGTGGATCCTTCTAGAGCTACTCTGTGAATATATAAATGGTTCCATATTTCCCTCTAAAAAAAAAAGTAAGAATACAATACACTTACCAATATGTGCTGGAGACCATTCCATATCAATACATAAAATTTGATGAACAGAATTCATAATTATGTGACTTTATTGATAAAGATTTCTATTAGTGCGCACTTCCATTATTTCCAAGCTTTTCCAAGCCCTACTTCAATGAATAACCATGTACATACATCATTTTACAAATGATGACTCTATAAGTGGCATTGCTATGTCAAAGTGTGACACCATGAGCAAGAAGCTAGGAACATTCCTGGGCAAATGGAATGGAGAAACTGAGACAAGAAAATTAAACAAGGCCACACAGTTTGAGCAATTTACAGCCGGCTAGTTAATCACAAGACCTTATCTCCCCTAACTAAGGACACTGGAGAGCAAATGGTTTTTACTTCCCTTCCAGACCAGAGAATACAGAGCTTCCCTGGCCGTAAACCAAAGGCCCCCGGGGAGAGAGGAATTCCAGTGCAAATACAGAGATAACAGCGGAACCAAGGGCGCCAGCTTGGAAAGAAGCTTCAGACTTCTCAGTTGCCGTTCCTAAGAGAACACAGCACTTCCGCGCTCCCCCTAGGAATTTCCCCTCCCAAACCCCCGCATTCTCCTTACACACGTTTGCTTCTGAAAGCTCAAGGGGAGCTGGGTGTTAGGGTTTGTACCGGCCACCTTCTCAAACTGCTGGCCGCTGATAGTAATAAAAGCTCAGTTATAATCCAATCCCTGTCTCTGCTTTTGGGCTGAGCGGTGACAGGCAGCAAGAGCCCTTGACTAGGTTACCCTCCAGTTTCAAAAGGCTGTGTGCATTTGCTACTTGGAGTAACGCGGCCAAAGCGTCCCCCACAGAGATTGCATTAGTGCGCCTTTCCACCAGCAACATACAGGGATGTTTCCTCCCCTCCCCCCCCCCCGCGTCAGCAACAGAATGGTAATTTGAGAGTTCTCTTACCCGTGACGGACGTTAAACACACTGTTATAAGTTCAAGAGACTTTGTTTTTCCCTTTCTATTGAGTTGTTGGTGTCTCCATGTGTTTAAGTGTTTTCAAATTAATTTATTTCTAGTTCGCTGCTAGTGTGGATGGAGAAAATCCTTGATATGATTTGAGTCTTCTAGTTTCCTGATTAAAAATCACGACACTGTAAGTTTCAGGAGAGCAAGTATATTTGTCTTTTTTGTTCACTGTTGTATCCCAGCACCTAATGTAGTACCTCTGGGCGCAGTGGAGGGGGTGGGGCGTGGGTGTACGTGTTTACTTGTTTGCCGGTGAATCCGATACTAGTGGACTGCGGAGCATGGTTTGAAGAGCGCTATGCTAAGCTTTATTTAACGTGCAAAATGTACAGGGATGACTTTCAAAGAACTTGTGCGCTTGTTAACTTTAAAAACCCAGGGCAGAAAAGCCTATGATCAGTTCCAATAATCTTTGCATTCCCCACTTTCTACCTGTGCAAGCTTCTCTTTGAACAGAAATTTTTCTTAAATTTCAAACCAGATCAGGAAATCTATTTGAACTAGAGCTCTATACCCGCGCCCTGCCTCCCATAATATCCTCTTGTGCGAAATACTTCTTTATGTTGAAAATGAGATGGTGTTAAATCAAACTGGGTGTATATTCATTTCAGAGATATTTTCTACAATTCTAGAAATATGGTAGCATGATGTTTGCCGTCTGTAGTCAATGCTCAATACATATTAGAAGGTAAATTTTGAAAAAAAGTAAAATAAAATTTTTTTTATCATTTCAACAATTGAAACATCATCAGCATTCTGAGTTTTTTTTATTCATCAATGCAGAATATAATGTAGGATGGAATCCCAACTCCTGCAGATTGTGGTTAATGGGAAATGGCTAGTAATCAGAGGAATTCCCTTAAAGTGGTTCTATTTTTAAAGATATTCATGTCATTTGAATTAATACCAATTTTATGAGAAAAGGACTAAGTGGACACATTCACCGTGTAATATGGCTGTCCACTAGCTTTCTTCTGCAAAAAATAAATTTGTCACATACAGATATTTCAAGAGTTCATAGAATGTGAACAAATCCCAAACTGTTCATTGTATCAAAACACGAAGACAGTAGTTTAATTTACTTAACAGTTGTACTGAATACCAAGTATGTTTTTAAACTAAATCCTTAGTGACTGTGAATTTTAGATATCACAAAATCTAATACAAAACGAGTATGTATCCAATTACCATTTTTGTTTGTTTTGGGTACTTTTGTGAAGATCTCCATTTGTTTCCAGACTTACTGAACTGACCAGCAGATGGCACTCCTGTTATTCAAAAGGTCCTTAAACAGCAGAAACGGGAGCAGTAAATCAATCTGGCAAATGACTTTTTTTGCATTGCAAATAGAAATACGCTCTCTTTTTACAAATGATTTATAGTACATATATATAAAAAATGTCTCCATCACATATTTTAAACATGGCACAATATACAGCCTTTGAAAAGAGTGTCCCAAGCCAATAAAGTTAATGATATGCAGCCACACACCAGGTTCAGGACTTGTAATTACGTGAACCATTTCGAGAGAGCTTTTTTAAGTTACTGTGATGACATGTTTTCCTCTAGGTGCCATATGTATATTTTCAAGATGAGTACTTTAAACAGATAAGAATTTATTGCTACATTTAGAGATATTTTTAGTTTTCCATTGTCAACATTCAGCAATATACTGATCATTAATGAGCTTCCACAAGATGGAGGTGACTGTAGGAATTCAGTGCAGAAAAACTTGGATGGAACTTCCAAACCGCCTTCCACAGTCCTGAATAACATGAACCATCTGTGACAGAGATGGTCTCTGCTGACGTTTATAGGGGACGTTGACCTCTAGTTAAAGCTACAGCTACACAAAGTACTGCTCGTTTTTAAGTCACCACCAGGCTTATAACAAATAAGCAATCTTTGACAGTTCACTCCTGCCCAGAGGTGACAAAACAATCAAACAAACTAACAAAGTAAAGTCACGATAACAGTCCAAACTTGCTCTGTGTCTGACTGTCAACTTTCAACTTCCTGCCAAAGATCCTCCCCACAACTACCCTGGGCAATCCCCAAGGGGAGCTGTAGGATAAGAGGCAGCTTTCTCAGCTGCCGTCTGGATGCGGCTGTTTTTCATCTTGAGGCACATCTCATCTATCAAGGTTGCATTTGAGAGACAGATATCAATAAACTGTATCTTCAGTGCGGGTGACATTTTAAAAATGAACATATAATGGTGTTTTTGTTTTAATGACCAGAAACAGAGGTGACGTCTGCTGTCCAAACCTCTTAAATCCACAGAGGCACCAAGAAGGTGTCTTGTTGCTGTTGCCAGCAATACCTGAGACCCCTCAGGTCACTGATGCCACATTTTGTCCTATGAGAAAAGGGACACCATTCTTCTGTCTTTTCTTTATCGTGCTGGTCCCAGTGTTGGCAGTGAGTTTTGTTCAGGATAATGACGTGTAAATATACCTTTCAGTTTTTACTTAGGCCCCTCCTCATAGGCTTTGGTGGCTGGACAGGAAATTATATAAATGATACCCATCTGCTCTGTTCAAAGTCTCCCCCTGTCTTCGTTGTCAGTACTGTGATATTGATGACATTTTTGTACCTGATTCTTCTCTAATAATCATAGCATCATAGGTATCGATTTCAGTGCTTGTTACTCCTCAAGCACCATGTAAAAGGCTTTTCATAGATCTCATTTAATTCCTTCAAGGCCTCAAAGAGTTAAATATTTGTATTAACCATATTTTATAGATGAAGGAATAAGATAAGAAAAATTAAAGGACTATCCCAAGCTTACATGTGGCTAGTAAGTGGAAAAATTAGAGTTCAAACTAAGGTTTACCTCTAGTGTCTACGTTCTTACCCCATTAACATGACAGACCACACGATCTGTCTTGTCCATGCTCAGAGATATAAAATGTCATTTTGTATTTCTTAGTGGAAATATTAATAGAAAAACAGAGCCAGAATCTGAGCAATGGGCTATTCCAACTCCACATTTTACTGAGAAGGAAATTCAGGCCTAAAGCTGGAAACAGAGTAAATGAAATGAAGAGAAAACTGTTCCATCTGTTTACCAAGTAATTCTGCAACAGTGCTAGAGTTAGAAAAAGAACTGTCATATCTGTTATGTATTTATTTGGGTCAAGACATATAGTCACTCTTTGTCATGCCATGTTGTTGTTGCTATAAGGCAAGATAATGCATATGGTAACGCATCATGGCTGAGGAAGGAAGAAAAGGGAGATTGTCTTCACTAAATCGGTTCTATTCCCTCTTCTCTACTTGAAATCTGCATCCAGAAATGAGGACATGGGTTTGGTTTCAGGAAGACATCCCTCAACGGCAGGGAGTGACATGCTTGTTTGTAGGGTCTTAGAACTATTCCCTGAAGCAGAGTTCTCCACTTAGATGCTTCCAAGAAATATCACTTGAACTGGTCTACCATATCCAGTTAACCAGCTGATCATTCCTGGCCTATCCATGATGCACTAGGAAATAACAGCTACAACAGAGGGAGGAATCAACCCAGTGTTCCGTTCATGTTCAAGTCTTCCGGGTTTGCTCAAGTCTCCTAGCCCTCTACCTGAACTGAAGGCAGAAGGAAATGAAAATTTCCTGTGCACCTGCAATATGGGCTCCAGTACAGTCCATAAACGATCTCGTTCAATCCCTGTAGCAGCTCAATGAAGTAAGTAAGTATCAATAGGCTCAGAGAATTTATATAACTCGCCTCAGTTGCTAATAAGTGCTTAAGCTGTGAGTCGAACCTTAGTTTGTCTCCCTCCCAGGTGTCAGCTACCAGGCTGCCTCTGATGAGAGAACACCGTGCAAATGCCTGAACTAAAAACTAAGAAGGACCGAAAAGAAGTAAAGTATCATCAAGTCAATCTTATTATACTGAAAAATAACACTTGAAAAATCCTAATCTCTTACTGCGTAGCCTGTGTAGTCAGTTCTGCAACCAAGCTACTAAGGAGTAGCACGTGCTTACCTTTTAAAGGAAAGTGATTCAACTTGAGAAACTTTCTCTTACTTCTTTTCTCAGAAGCCTCACACTGTTTTTGATTGCAATTATGAAATACGCTACAACCTAATTTAAATTCTGCTGTTACACAGTGCTAAAGATATCTAAGTAATAAAACAGTTTTCTTTGTTTGTTTTTCATTTACAAATTGCTTCCTTGACAATATATTGAGTTTACATATGCCCAGAGCTTCAAATGAAGATTTATTTGTCCTCTTGCTAATCATGAATCAAGCTTCTTTTAGATCAATTAAGTAAATCACTTTGGAGCCAGTCTACTGCATTCTTTATAGATGAAAATCTTTGTTCTTTATAATTTATGAAACATCTCTCTTCCCCCAAAATGCAATTAGTAGCGTATTAGTCTCTAGAGTGAGTAGCTTTCAAATGTCTATGGGAGTGTGCAATTCATTTTGTGCAGTTTGCTAACAGATACTTAAGTAAAACATCAATACTAATGTGTGCTTATATCCCCGTTGCTCTTCTTTAAAATATTTCTAGTGAACACACATATCTTTTAAAGAAAATTCCTTTGGGAACTCTAAACACTACATGCCTGAAGTTTAGAAAACATTTCATCTGTCGGTCATGCCATGGTGGTTCACGTCATACAAGCACAAAATTCTGGAAATGAAGATCTTAAGGTGAGTTCCAATTTTCCAATACCAATCCTTAAAATAGTTTATGGGAGACACAGAAATATTAGACTCTGTTAATTTGTGAAACAATTTACTCAGACAAGTTCTGATTGATTTAGAACTTTACATCTGGCCTTTGAATAATTAATTCATATAGGCATAGTGTTTAAGCGATAGACCAAATGAATAAAGGACTTATTCCAGTGTATGCCCTAATGAAGTTTCAAAGTCAAATTCTGTCTGTGATGCAAATATGCTTCCTTATAACAGGAATTATCTGCAGTTGAATGGCGTTAATAAAAGAGTCTGATTATTCATCAGTATTTTGGACTTTTGAATATTCACCTAATAATCAGTTTTACTTTAATGTGGAAAATGAATGAACATGCAATAGAAAGCAATAACATGAGGTGCATTAAAACAGCCCAGGATTCACTAAAGAGTAATTACCCTCGTAAATAGAGTCTATTTATTAAGGGCAAAGTATCAAAAGAAAAGAATTTGACAGTAGCAAAATTATCAGTTTCATCAACTAAGCGATATTCACGTTCATAAGAGTCTTCTGAAAAGAAAAACAAAGAGAACGCTTTTATTCTTACTGCTAGAAGCACGTGCAGTACAGCTGTTACTCATTTAATCTTTAAAATCAGACCTGGCTAGCTATGGCCTTGGAAAATTTAACTTCTTCACCTTCAGTTTTTACACCTGTAAAATGTAGTATTACTTGTGATGTTCTTTGTAAAGTATGCTTTGTAAAGCATGGTGCTTGCAAAGTTTTAAGAGCTTGATTAATATTTTGTACTTCTTTTTTTTTAAGATTTTATTTATTTATTTTTAGAGAGAGGGGAAGGGAGAGAGAAAGAGAGGGAGAGAAACAGCAATGTATGGTTGCCTCTCACGTGGCCCTCACTGGGGACCTGGCCCGCAACCCAGGCATGTGCCCTGACTGGGAATCGAACCGGGACCCTCTGGTTCCCAGCCCGCGCTCAATCTACTGAGCTACACCAGCCAGGGCCAAATACTTCTTTTGATAAAATAATTTCAATGACTGGATACCTACGGTACCTCCATATAGTTAGAAAGGAAGCTTTACATGTTAATTATATCTCAATAATGCTGGGGTAAAAGGAGAAAGGCACGCAAAAAAATACATCACTTCTACAGGCCACTGGAACATTAGAACTTAAGATACTCAAACTAACTCTGTAGGTGGAAAATCCCTTAAAGTCCCAGTGTGTAATTCAGTGTTTACTCTTTCTCATGTCAAATAACCATGGAAACTCATACTGTGATGCACTCCGTAATCCTGGGGCTCTGAGTAACTAGAATAAGCAGAGTTCCTTTGTTATCCTGTCCTGGACATGAAGCATGAATGAGAAGAAAATCTTTTTGGGTTAAGCCACTGACATATTTTAGAGTTGGTACTTTAACATGGTCTAGCTCATCCTTCCTGGTGTATATCCCCATTGTCTCTTAGTTCAAACATTTGTTTTTTTTCAATGCACAGCCATATGGCAGCCTGAAAAGTGATCTGATGTTTGTCTGTCCGAGAGCCAATGTCTTTTGCATACTGCTGCCATATTAATTATTGCAAAACTTTGGAAAAAACTTTGTTTTTTGGAATTAGAAATTATAATTGATTCTTGGGATTAGAACTCAGACCCTAGAGAACATTCTGGGCCAGATTTTGAAAAGCTGTTACCTTTTTCCTGGTTGTTTAGACAAGATCATAGAGTTGCTGGAGCTACAAATGTGTCTGACTTCAGCATCCGTGCTGTTCACTATATGCGATGCCATAACCCCTTCCATTAATTAAGGAGTTTACTGACTATTCAGAAGGATGATTCCCTCACCCTGGAATAGGCTCAGGAGAGGTTTCCAGAATTAAAGCAACATTTTCCACCAAAGACTATCCCTCCGTCCATCATTTACCTGTGGCTGCAATGCTATTTTTTCAGGTAACTTTGTGCCTACCTTTCAAACCTAGAAATTGATAATTTTTGGTCATTGTTTTTAGCAAAATAATCCTTTGTTATGAAGACATGACTGAAATGAAGCACTGTGTTAATATTCTGGTTAAGTTATACAAGAATGATAGAAAATTCATCGATCTGGCGAATATGTTTAAGGCATTTCTTAGGCAGTATTGTAGATCAGAGTTAAAAGAGGCAGAACCATTCATTTATGCATGCATTTCTTAAAAATAAATATATATTTAGGCCCTGGCTGGTGTAGCTCAGTGGATTGAGTGCGGGCTGGGAACCAGAGGGTCCTGGTTCGATTCCCAGTCAGGGCACATGCCTGGGTTGCGGGCCGGGTCCCCAGGGAGGGCCATGTGAGAGGCAACCATACATTGCTGTTTCTCTCCCTCTCTGTCTCCCTCCCCTCCCCTCTCTCTAAAAATAAATAAAAATAAAATCTTAAAAAAATAAATATATATTTAGGACCTACTGTAGACCAGGTACATCTTTAGGAACTGAGAGTATAACAGTAAATAAAATGCATACATTTTCCAGTCTTTATTGATCTAGTGAAGGAAAATAGGCAAATAAGAAAACAATAATAATAAAATGTATAAATAGATAACACATCGAATATCACAGGGTAATCAAGACTACAAAGAAAAACTGAGCAGCAAAAGGGCGCTGAGGTACTAGAGACAGAAAGCGGTCATTTTCAGTAGGGTCCTTGTCAGAGAATACTTCATTAAGAAAGTAGCATTTGATCAAAGAACGGAAAGCAATGAGAACACAAGCCATGTAGACATGCAAAGGAAGAGCATTCCAGGCAGAGAATAACATTTGAAAAGGCCACCGGAATAAGTAGGCTCTCCGTGTTTAAAAAGCCACAAGCAGTGGAGCTGAGCGAGCAATTTAGGTTGCGGAAAGACTTAGAGAACTAAATTGGAGAGGTTGTGATGAGCGGATCATGAAGGGCCTTGTAAGCCACTGAGTAGCATTTGAAACCGAGAGAGCTTTGAGAAGGAAAGTAAAGTGATCTAATGTATATTTTAACGGGATCATTGGCTGCTGGCTGACAGACTTAAGAAGGCAGGTGGAGACACAGAGAGATGCACAGAGACACAGAGACACAGATGTTATCTAGGGGAGAGATAATGTTGGTTTGAAGCAGATTGGTTAGGAGTGAAGTGTCTAGAACATGGTGAGTTTCTGGATGTATTTTTAGATAAAGCCTAATCATTTTTTTAAATAATTACTTTATTGTTGTTCAATTACAGTTATCTGCATCCTCTCCCCTCCCCGCTCCCCCTCCAACCCCACCTCCCTCCCCCAACCCCACCTCCCTCCCCCGCCTCCCTCCTCCCCCTTGGCTAAGCCTAATCATCTTTTAAAATTGATTGGATGTAGGACACAAGAGAAAGAGAAAAGTGAAAAATGCACAACGGGAACAATAGAATTTTTATTTAATTAAATTCCAGCCCTTGAAGCTTTCATTAAAGCCTCAACAGGCCTTCCAGATGGATAATTAGCAATATAAACAAGGCTGAGATAACTAAAAAAAAAAAAAAAAAAAAGAGAGAGAGAGAGAGAGGGAGAAAGAGAGTGCCACTTTTAAACCTTAAGCTACTAATTGGCTGAAGTGGCCTTTGCCTTCTGTACAATGATTAGTAATTCAGATTATGTGTATGGTCTTGGTGTAATACGTGTTCACCCATCATGCATTTTTTCCTGCCTCAGGAAGATATTACTGGGGTGTAATATTTTATAGGCCTAAAGGGATTGACTAATAATAATAATTCAACCTTGAATGCCATCTAGGGTTACGTTCTTGACCCGTTCCCAGTGTTCCACCCTGTTCAGCAAGACAGATGGTGACTCTGAGAGGGCCTAGGAGTGAGCCTTCCTAGCACGTGGGATCTTGCTGTCCAACCAAAGGGGGATTGGTTGGACAGCTGCATGTTGATTGCTGCCTGTTAACTACTCTGTACCCGGCTACTGTAAAGAAGTATGTACCTATCATTCTACTTTTTATCTAATCCCAAAGCTTTCCCCACTTTGCTTTCTCCCGCCTCCCTAATCTATCACTGATGGATTTCATGTAACCGACTTGCATCTTCTCTTTCGATAGTTATGTACAAAATAAGACGCTAAACTGCCATTTTCCAGAGCATTTTCTCAATCCTTTGAGGTTTTGCTTCTGGCAATTGTTGTCAGTTTGGCTCAAATAAACTGATAAAAATTCTTACAGGTTTAGACATTTCTTACATTGACGATACCATTTTCACATGTTTAAAAATCCTCTTTAGATTTTTTTCAACCATTTAAACACTGAAAATCATTTTAGCTGATGGATTGTGCAAAAGGAGTCAGCATGCTGAATTTGGGCTGTGGGTCTAATATGATACCATAGCAGTCAATATAAGTAAACTATAAACTATATTAAACGTGAAAATATAAGTTTAAGATTCATGATTGTTGCATCATTTTCCACCCATGAGTTTTTAGTTTTTTTATTTTAAAAAGTTCTTTTCCTTCATATTTCCTGCCTTCTTCCCTTCCTTCCTTCCTTCCTCCTTCCCTCCCTCCTCCCTTCCTTCCTTCCCTCCTTCGTCTCATTCACATTATTCACATTAACTGAATTGAAGAAATAGGATGAGTTACTTGCTATTTCTGGGGGAAAAGTGAAACAAAAAAAGCACGTGATATCTCAGTAATTTGGGGACCTAATCAGGGTCATCGTCTGAAATTCAGGATATTTTTGAACCTAGAAGAACAGTTTTCCAAATACATTTCAAGGAAGGCTTTATACTGAGTATGCAGCAGCTCATTAGTTAGATTCTAAAACTTGAGATAAAGCTTTTGCTAAGTATTAAATGCAGAAGAGAAAATAATTATTTGGCATATAATAGTTATTGTACATGTCATAAATTGTTAAAGTTTATTTAAAAATGTATGTAGTACAAATTCGCATGCTTTAAACTTCTAAACAACATAAGAAGACATGACATTTTCTCTGTCATTTCACCATAAATTGGTCATAAATCCATATCTTTAATGTCACTAATGAGTAGCTGTATGCCATCTATGTCACAGATATTCGGTTGGAGAAAAAATCTTTAATATTATATTTATGCCATGTATTTTAATTCTCTAAAATGCATGTATTGTTCTCTCTGTTATTTATTAAAAATATCAGAGACACTACTCTAGTTATATATTACTTTATTTTATTTTTAAATGCCTCATTATATTTGAGTTCAAAAACTACTGGATGGAGAGTACAGATTTCAATACAAGGTTTTATGGTATGACTGAGTAAATGTATCTATATAGTTTTAAATAATATCAATAAATAAGTAGAATGTATTTATCCTCCTTTAAATGCTCTAAACATTATATGCTAAATTGCTTTTTTAAATACAGATTCCTTAAACTTCATTTGCCCTATTGTATTATTTTAAATAATGGTGTTCACAGGTCTATGCATATAATTCAGTTTGTTTATCTACTTGAAGTAGAAAGTAATTACTTTCTTATTTTCACTAAACTAACTGAAACCCAGTATTTCCTTCAACTACAAATGTACACCACAAAACACAGTAATATTAGAATCTGTGTCATCATAGCAAATAGCAAATATTTTTAAATTGTCGTAGTACAGTTGACACTGTTGTCTCACAATGTAATTTATATTAATCACTACTTTAAAACTAATAATAACAATCAATGTTAATTGTTACCAAGTGAGCACATGTATTACTTTGATGTGAATTTTAAAATATGTCATAACCTTATTTCAATATAACTGGTTCATTTTGTAATCTTATGTATTTTAATTTATGCATTAAAAATAGTGTTCTTAAGGGTTAGACTGCAAAAAGGTTGCCTGGCACACAAAATGTGACACTTTAGTAATGGCTTAAATTTTGAGTCAGCTAAAATTTATGGACCCTTACCAATAGGTGAAGAGCCCTCTCTTGCAGCAGATTTTCTAAAATTAGAGTGATACAGAGTCCATTACCATACACCTTCACAGTGTCTTACTGATTTAAAACTTGTTAGCTAATGTCACTGTGAATCAAGGCAACTTACAATTGTTAGGATTCAAAAAACCCACACACATGACTATTGAAATGCATTGTCCCAGCTTACATAACATATTTGAAATAAATATGTGATCTCCTCAAATATGAAATTCCTTATAAAATGAAGGCAGGTGTCTCCAAGCAGTCAAAAAGTGGAATATTGGCTCTGGCTGGCATAGCTCAGTGGATTGAGCGCGGGCTGGGAACCAGACGGTCCCGGTTCGATTCCCCGTCAGGGCACATGCCTGGGTTGTGGGACAGGTCCCCGTGAGGGCCATGTGAGAGGCAATCACACATTGCTGTTTCTCTCCCTCTCTGTCTCCCTCCCTTCCACTCTCTCTGAAATAAATAAATAAAATCTTTAAAAAAAAGTGGAATATTGAGTTCTTGGAGATTCTAGAGTCAACACTTTATCTGACATTCTAAAACAGGGTCTTGGTTTTCTTATAAAATGAGGGAATTGGGATAGATAATGTCTAAAGATGCATTCAACTTAAGAAATACATGATTTTTTAATTTTTTAATCAAGGAAGTATTTATTGTTTATATATTAAGCTTTCTGCTAGAAACACAAAGATGATTTTTAAAATTTATTTTATTTATTTTTAAAGAATTTATTTATTTATTTTTAGAGAGAGGGGAAGGGAGGGAGACAGAGAGGGAGAGAAACAGCAATGTGTGGTTGCCTCTCACATGGCCCTCCCTGGGGACCCGGCCCGCAACCCAGGCATGTGCCCCGACAGGGAATCGAACCGGGACCCTCTGGTTCCCAGCCCATGCTCAATCCACTGAGCTACACCAGCCAGGGCAAATTTGTTTTATTGATTATGCTATTACAGTTGCCCCATTTTTCCCACTTTATTCCCCTCTGCCCTGCACACCCCCTCCCACTCGCATTCCTCCTCTTAGTTATGTCCATGGGTTGTACATATAAGTTCTTTGGCTTCCACATTTCCTATACTACTCTTAGCCTCCCCCTGTCTATTTTCTACCTACAATTTATGCTACTTATTCCCTGTACCTTTCCCCCCACTCTCCCCCCTCCCTCCCCACTGATAACCCTCTATGCGATCTCCATTTTGAATAGTAAAATCAAAACAAACTCACAACTATCAACAACTGAATCTAAAAAAAAACAAACACAAAAACAAAGCAAACAACTAGAACAGGAACAGAATCACAGACATGAAGTACATGACCCTTTAATTACAAGATTCTTGTGAATGGTAGGAGGGTTCTGCACTAAATTCAGAATAATCAATAATCAATGATCACACTGGTTTCTCAAATTTGATGAGAATATTAATGCTAGAAATCAGTTTAATTTAAAACTGACCTCTTAGTTTAAGTTACCACCCACAGGTGGACCTGGTTTAATTTCCAAGCTTCTCAGGATGGTAGGAAATACTGCCGAGCCACAAAGGCAGAATTCCTCTGTGTGGAGTTCCTGATAATCCCTTTCTACAGACAGGTGATCATGAAGTACTCTAGACCAATCCTTTTTAGGTTTTTACAAAACTAAAGGTGTCCATTTTCTTGAGTCCTAGAGGTAGAAACGAATTGTCCTCCAGTGAATGGAAGCGGTCCTACAGGAGGTACTCAGAAGGCAGCCACCCAATCAGCTTGAAAGGCTGACTGAGAGGAAGAGGGTGAAAAGAGTGTATCTCCTGAAGAAAACAGCAGAAACGAGCTTGCACAAACATGTGCTTCTCTGTTAGAAACGTTCTGAAACAATTTAAAGACGTTTCCCTTCTATGACTTTAAATTCCAAAATGATTGCCATGAACGTGAACATATTTTAAAGGATTTTCATTAGAAAATTGAAATTAAATGATGGAACTCAGTATTGATGTTAACTAAATACTTCCAGTTCTCTGACTCTAAGGCATGTGGTAGAAGTGTAATTCCTGCTATTACTGTGACTGAGAGGGACCTGTTACCTGCCCTGGCAAATGAGTTGCTGTAAAAATATAACATGTGTCACTTTAAGACTAGAGCATTTCAACCAAAGGGTCACTGGTTTAATTCCCAGTCAGGGCACATGCCTGGGTTGCAGGCCAGGTCCCCAGTGGGGGCCACATGAAAGGCAACCACACAGTGATGTTTCTCTCACTCTCTTTCTTTCTCCCTCCCTTCCCTTCTGTCTGAAAATAAATAAATAAAATCTTTATTAAGACTAGAGCATTTCATACAAGAGTGAGGCCGTTCCAAGTTCTCCTTCCCTACCTTATGGAGACCATCAATATTCAAAGAGTAAGGAAGTGGTTGCTTTGTCAGTCTGGAAAATGTGGAACAGAGGGCTATTATTACAATTGCTATTACAAACCACTAAAATTTAAGGATTGTTTGAAACTGTAGCACAGTCTGTCATGTCCTGACTTACACACTAACTAAGAAAATATTAAACCAACTGCATGGAATCTCAATAGATGCTCACATTTTTAGTTTTTTATATTTATAAACATTTCAATGTAAACCTAACAATAAAACCTTTATTGACACCTTTAAAGAGGCTTCTGGTGCAAAAGAGCCTGGATGTTATAATTTATTATCATATTTTTAGCTGAATTTATTGAGGTGACTTGACCAATAAGATTATATATGTTTCAGGGGTACAATTCCACAACACATCATGTGCACACTGTATTGTGCGTTCACCACCCCAAGTCAAGTCTCCTTCCATCACCATTTATCCCCCCATACCCTCTCCCACCTCCCCCCACTCCCCTTTATTAATAATTTAACATTAGCTTTTCTAGCAGGTAGTGGGAGGCAGAAAAACAGTGACACATTGAAGATGCACCTTGATTTGAGAAACAGTAAAATGACAAAGCAACACATGTTACTCCTTAAAGAACTACAGTTAATAATAGAGGTGTTAAAATACCTACCTAGGAGCTTAGGGAAAAAATAAAAAGAAAACAACTTTGGGTTACAGACTCACCTCACCAAAATTCATGCTTACAAAAAATCTGCATTTTCCTCTGGGAAATCTCATTGTTATTGTACAGTGTTGCGTTAGATAATCTGGCTTTTGAATCCATGGGCGCAAAACCATGAGGTACAACATCTTGACCTGTGAGAAACACATTTTCTTTGCAGAACGGATTTGAATTGGATGAAATAACTGAATGAGGCTTTGAATTGACTCCATTGGGAAAGGAAATAGATGGCACCAAGCCTGAATGCTTTGCAGTAGAAAATACTGACCACATAGTAACTGTTTTTGAAGATGATGATTCTGCAACCAAAGTTAAGACAGAAACAGAAGATTAGAGAAAAAATGAAGTGTATAGTAAGCAATGTGTGGGGAAAGAATATTGCCAGTGAGGGAAAAATTTAATGCCTTAGGATGTAGGAATTTACTAAAATCTTAGAGAATGTGCATTATTGTGACATTTATTGTTTAGCTCAAAAGAATCCAACTTTTTTTTTTGTCAAGAGATTATTAGCCCTGGCTGGTGTGGCTCAGTGGATTGAGTGCTGGCCTGTGAACCAAAGGGTCACTGCTTCGATTCCCAGTCAGGTCACATGCCTGGGTTGTGGGCCAGGTCCCCAAGTAGGGGATGCAAGCAAGGCAACCACACCTTGATGTTTTTCTCCCTCTCTTTCTACTTCCCTTGCCTCTCTAAAAATTAATAAATAAAATCTTTTGAAAAAAGAGATTATTAGAGGAGATGATCTAGTTAAGAGGGAGGGAGAAAAATGGACATAGAAATTGCAGGTACGTAATAATCTCGCTGGTTCCAGTGGATTACTGGGTGCTATCATATGAACTGGGATGGACAAACATTGCTGTTGTTGAGGTTTTTATTTTTTGCAATTTTATATGTATTGTCATCCTCTTGAATTGTGGTGTGTCTAAAAACTGTATCTGGGCAACCATAACTAGGGAGCTGAAAGCATTCTGTGATTGATGCAGTGCGGTTAATTCCAACCACATAACAACAAGGTCGAGGAGAATGATTGGCAGCCAAAATCAGGTTAAGGACCAGAAACTTGAGCAAAAGTGACAGAAAGGGGCAAACTCTTATAATGATATCTGTGTATACACATTAATTATATGAAGGAGGACAGCTATATCCATTGAGGAAGATATTCATGTTCCTACCACAGAGGAATGGCGACAAACTTATTAAGCATGTGTAAATGTGAGAAATACTAGATTCCCCAAGTTTTAGCTAAAGAAGAGGAGTAAGTTATCAGATGACAAAGGGGTACAGTCAGAGCTTACTGCATCAGTATTGGGTTGAGTACACTTTTATGGGCTAGTTTCCTGCTCACTGGGCATCTCTGTATGTGCTATAATGGGTAAGGTGGTTTTTAAGTGCAACCTTGATTTTCACATTTATTTTCAAAGACTTTGCACATCTGTATGTGAACATGTGCTGCTGAGAGTGTGAGGGCTGCGATAAGACAAGTGTTGGCGCTGATAGCGGGGAAGGTAGGGGAAGAGAGTGTGGAGGCTAAAGCCACTTTTGGAGTTGTGAGAGATATGCTCTGAGTTGCAGGCTTTCGTGAAGCTCCTTCTCCTCCTCCTCCTCCTTTTCTTCTTCCTCCTCCTTTTCTTCTTCTTTCTTCTTCTTCTTCTTCTTCTTCTTCTTCTTCTTCTTCTTCTTCTTCTTCTTCTTCTTCTTCTTCTTCTTCTTCTTCT
>PVJI01021778.1:0-26488 GCA_004026765.1 Micronycteris hirsuta
CAGAATTGATTTGTGTCAACAGTAAAGCTAGCTGAATTGTATCAGTCTTATGATAAGAGGGAAAAAAACCATTGGAAACATCATAGCTAAAGAATCTAAACCTCTTTTCCTTATGTGAGTACATTCTGTGTATCCTCAGTCATTAACTTGTGTTTTTTTCATGCTGTGATTTACATATTAAAGCACACAGTTTACTGTGAAGGGAGTGATGTGATGGTGAACTCTTTGAGGTCAGAGTGCCTGTCCTCAGTTTCTCTACATCCATACAGCTTTTAACAGGCTTATAGTAAATGTTTATTGAATTAGAGACCTAGAAGTCAAATAGTATGCTTAGGTCTATTCTAAGACATTTCTAGTTGAGAACAACCAGAGAAGCTAGTCTTCAGACTTTTGTGCTATAGACAACTGCAGTTGCTCTGTTACTTGTTAAAGTGGCATCATTGTAGACGGCGTAATTATTTGAGTTGAAGATAATGAAATAATTTTGAATTTATAGAAGAACATATCAGAAAGGAAGTCCTCACTTTTTCCATGGAGTTACTTAGAAAATACTGTTCAACATTCTATAACTGTGTAATTGGATCTTTTTAGATAATGAAGTTAGGTGTTAAAACTTTTAGGAAGGTAACCTAAAGATTTTTTAATGTGAACATTATACTTTTGCATATCAGACTTTTTTCCCGTCGACAGTGTTGGACCGCAGGGCCCTCTGCCCTCACTCATTGAGCCGTCAGGTAGTTATCAGGGGCAGCTCCACATCAGTCGGTTCTGCGCCTGCTTTGAGCACTAGGGACACAGTGGTGAATGAGACAGAAAAATCCCTGCTCTTAAGCTAACATTTTGTTGATAGTAAGGGAAAGATAGATAGCTACGTAAATAAATAAAAGGGGAGGGTGGATAGGAGATAAGGTCAGAGAAGGTGGCAATGGCCAGATCATGTAAAGGCTTGACAGGACTTGCAGTGACTTTCTGAAATACCATAATCTAGCATTTAAAATGCTTTCTAAAAGTATTGCCCTGTGCCATCAGATTGTATCCTGAACTAGTTGAGGGTTTTCAAGTCCTTGGTTAAGTTGATCTTATCAGAGCAGTATGATCTCCTTTCCTTGCTTTCCCACAGTTTTCTCCTAAACCTCATAAATAGAGTTATTGAATTAGTGATAGTAACCATGCTTGTGAAATCAGTTTATTAAGGATGTTCTTCAGTTTTGTATTTCAGCTTTCCATCTATCCTTCAGAGCTCCAAGTAGTGGGAAAACATAGTGATTATAGACTTTCGGTGGGGTTTCTGTAATCACTCTGTTTCTCTGAGGACTAAGAAAGAAGCCTGGGTCTGTGCATATGGGGAAAAATTATGGATCCTATCTTTACCTTTTTTTTTTTCCTTTTTAGAGCTCCAGGCCTTACATGAAATGGTTCAGCAGAAAGTTGTCACTTTGCTAAGTGACCCTGAAAATATCGTGAAACAAACCTTAATGGAAAATGGAATAACACGGCTGTGTGTATTCTTTGGACGTCAGAAAGCCAATGATGTTTTATTGTCCCACATGATTACTTTCTTAAATGATAAGAATGATTGGCATCTCCGTGGAGCTTTTTTTGATAGTATAGTTGGTATGTTTTTTTAAAATTCATCTTTAAGATTTTGATCTCAAAAAAACATGCATTCTGAAAGGTGACAATATTACCAAATTTTATTAATAATGAAATGTGTTCCTAGTATTTCTGTCTGTCTTCATACTGCTTTTGTGTGATAAATATATCTCAGTTGATTAAGGGATTGGTTAATTAAACTGTAATAGATCCAGATGAAGGAATACCATGCGATCATTAAATGCTATGTTTTAAAAGAATATTTAATGACCTGGGAAGGTATCATGAAATATTATTAAAGTGACTAAAGTAGATTGTAGATCTACTTAAAGTATGATTTCAGTTGTGTAAAGGTAACAATAGAAAATCATAGATATTTATAAAAAAGGCCTGGAATCTATATAGTAAGGTGTGAATAGTGGTTATCTCTGGGACTGGGATTGTGGGTGATTGTTTTCTTTATATTTTCCATATTTGTCATTTTTAAACAATAAACACACATAACTAATACAATCAGAAAATAATAGTTACAGTGTAATTGTGATTGAAAATCAATCTGTTGGATTGGTCAAAAAGTCCATTTAGTTTTTTTCCATAAAATGAAAGATGCATTTGTTTTAAAAATTTTATTTATTTTTAGAGAGAGGGGAAGGGAGGCAAACAGAGAGGGAGAGAAACAGCAATGTATGGTTGCCTCTCACATGGCCCTCACTGGGGACCTGGCCCGCAACCCAGGCATGTGCCCTGACTGGGAATCGAACCGGGACCCTTTGGTTCCCAGCCTGCACTCGATCCACTGAGCTACAACAGCCAGGGCAATATATTTGTTTTTTGATTGATTTTATTGTTTTACTTAATGGCATTTGTACTTCCAGGTACAAAATGTGTAATCATGTAACGTTGCTTCTCTTTTTCAGGTGTTGCTGCCTATGTTGGCTGGCAGAGCTCCTCAATTCTCAAACCCTTGCTGCAGCAAGGTCTTAGTGACGCTGAGGAATTTGTTATTGTGAAAGCTCTTAATGCCCTTACTTGTATGTGCCAGCTAGGGCTGCTACAAAAACCCCATGTCTATGAATTTGCCAGTGATATTGGTAAGTTTCTATTGGTCAAGATTAGGAAGAGAAAAGTAGGATATGGGAAGAGAAATAACAATTGATAGAGCACTGTAAAATTTCTAGGCAATATAAGGTCAGGTTTTCCACTTTATTCCCATATTGTGTGTGTATGTGTATGTATGTGTCTGCACACACACACGTATGTACATGCTTATGCATACATGCTTGCATGTATGTGAGAGACAGGCAGGCAAAAAGGATCATTTGGTTCTCCAGCCCAGGTTGGGAAATCTCTTTTTTCCAATCCTTACCCAATGATGTGTGTGTTGATTTTAGAAAGAGAGGAAGGGGGAGAGAGAGAGACAGAAGCATCTATGTGAGAAACATTGGTCAGTAGCCTCCCAATATCTGTCCTGACTGGGGGTTTAACCCACAGCCTTTTGGTATATGGGACAATGCACCAACCAGCTGATCCACCCAACCGGGGCTTTTTGTTTTTATTTGTAGTTAAGTCTTTGTGATCCTTGAAAAATAAAGATTTGTTTTGTTTTATTTTGTTTTCATTAAACAGTCTATGGATAAAGTCTAACTGTTCTGAAGAATCAGCTTATTTTTTTGGACACAGGACCACTAGTCAAATTGAAATCAGGTGTGGAGGATTGTCTCTTTCATGTGTCATTGCACATTGCCAGTTAAGAATTCTTAGTACTGAAGTTACCATGGTTAATAATTTTATCAACTAGTGAAAGGAATTAATTACTTTACGTTATAGTAATTACCTATTTACCTCAACTTAAAATGAGAATAAGTGCAAGCAAGTCAATCTGACACATCCTAAGAATATCCAGAACTTTTAGTCTTCTTTTCACTTCACTTTAAGAAAGTAAGCAAAGTAAGATTTCAAGTTGGCTCTCTCCACAGAGGATGTAAAAATCTTAGAATATTGCCTCTAGATAAAGTACTTAATTGCTGCTAAATGCCTTGTCAAGGAAAATTAATAGAAAACTGAAGTTGGTTAGAATTGGTTAATAGTTGTTTTTTTGGAGGCACTCTTCAGAGGAAAAAAAGATAGAGGAGTTACTTATTTTAATTGTTGGGAAACTAGATGGTAGCTAGTAGAGATGTATAAAATTTCTGGAAATTTTTAAGACATAAATGTAGCTTTTACAAAAACTTTTTGTCAAATTTAAGTATATGTAGGTTTTTTATTCTGTACTTTAGTATCTGTAATCCTTCTTTTAGTTTATAACTAATTTGTTTTGAATTTTTTAATTATTATTTTAAAAAGAATTGCAGATTTAGCTCTGGCTGGTGTGGCTCAGTGGATTGAGTTCCAGCCTGCGAACTGAAAGGTTGCTGGTTCGATTCCCAGTACGTGCCTGGATTACGGGCCAGCGACCCAGTTGGAGGCATGCAAGAGGCAACCAATATCTCTTGCACACTGATGTTTCTTGCCCCGTCTTTCTCCCTTCCTTCCCTTCAAAAATAAATAAATAAAATCTTTTTAAAAAATTGGAAATTTAATAGAAAATTGTTGAGTATTGATAATACAATCATAAAAATCTCCATTACATTGAAATGTTTTTGATTTTTTATATGAGCTACAGAGTGTTGAACCTTGAGGGACTCATTACCTCTATTTTTCCAATTTAAAAAAAAAAACTAATGATAGAATCAAAATTATTAATATTGTAAAAAAACAAAACATGTTAGAATTGATTTTGAATTTCTAGTCCTGTATAGTAAAAGGCAGATATAGAAAGAACCCATTTTCATGGTAATGTTAATGAGAAAATGTATTGTGTTAACATGAACGTCTTACTACCTGGAATATTTTCCTGCTCATTCTCATTTTCTGAATTCTAATATCAGTGCTTTTTTTTTTCTCCCATAAGTGACATTACTTCCCAAGAGTTGAATTTTTCTTGCTTTTGACTTTGGTTCTATTTATTTTAATTAATATCTAATGTATATAAATATGTACTGATAGCATATTTTAATTTTACATAATATATTTCTTCTGTTGACTAATTATTTGGAAATTATTCTTGATATTTAATGTAGCTTGTAATTGGCATTTTATTTATCTGAAAAATGGATGACCAATAATTTTTAAGCAAAAATCATCATAAAGAGAGTTTTTTACCCTTTTTCTTAAATTTTGTAGAGGTTTTGCTGGGCTCTGCTGTTTCTAATCACTGATCACAGGATGAACACATGGAGTACTCATGGATCTTTCATTTAGCATCAAAATAAATTATTATCTTTAGCTATAGAATAAACCCAGTGTGGCACAACTTCTTGGATTGGGAACTCCCTTACACTATTGTAGAACTGAATTTAGGACCAGCTATGAGGAAGAAGAAAAAATGTTGCTGAGAAAGATTAAGTAAACAATCATTTATTGGCATTTGAAACTATTTAAAAGAAAAAAATGGTTTTTAGTAACTTAAAAACACCTACCAAAGCAAATGAAAACTGCGCACATCGCTCTGTTAGCTTAGGTAGTGATTCTTAAAGGGAATGGTGGTGGGAGTGATGGTGAGTATCATGATTTTTTGGCACTTCTTTCAAAAACTGTACTCTTTCCACTTAGATATTCTGAATACTCACCTTTCCCCATGCTTGTCCCCGGATATTTGGAATAAGTTGGGTGGAGAAGAGATTGAGTACAGTGTTTTATAGGAAATCCTCTTGATTCTGGTTTCTTGTTTTTTGAGTGTTAAGGTTCTTTATATCTGTTAGCTACTTACTGATGCAATAATGCTATATAACAGTCAACCACAAATTCTTAGTAAGTGCTTCATTAAATTTCTCATGGATCTGTAAGCTGTGTGCATTAGGCTTCACACCTCCAGATTGTCTGTGGTGACCGTGATCGATCTGTCTCGTTCTGGAGTTGTTTTCTGGGTGCTGGCAGAAGCCCGAGAGCAAGCCTAGCTGTTCAAGCCTCTGTTTGTGCTAACATCTCATTGGTCAGAGCGGGTAATGTAACTGAACAGAAGCGTGAATACAAGGCAAGACCGTAATACAGATAACACAAAGAATTGGCACCAATAATTCAGCCTCATACAGTGCCCAACTCCTGCCAAGTTGTTTTGGGTTTAGTTACTTTTTGGATGTTTTTCAGTGCTTTTCTATTCCTCATTTTCCCCATTGTCAAAGGGGAATTATTAGCTCTCCCTTGTTGGATATATCAGAGGCTGCAGGATGTTTATGAAACAGTCAAAACCTCCATGTGCAGTGAAAAGAATTGGAATGGGAGAACTTTGAAGACGTATTTTGAAGATTTCTCCTTCCCCTTTTTATACTATAAGTAATAGCATGTGACATTGTTCTTATTTCTCTGTTGGCATGAATTTCTTATAAAATTAATATTGTCTAAATGCTGATGTTTTGCATGCTTAGAACTAATATAATTTTTTTTTTGCTTTTAGAAGTTTGAATTTTATTCTGAATCTGTTTAGTTGAAACCACTGGTTTTAGGTGTAGTACACGAAGTATTAAAAGGGGTCAAGAGATATTTAATTTTCTGGTATAATCTTAATTTTAAACTCTTTAAGAATGGGTGTTATGTTTCCTGCCTTTCAATTTTCATTTATAATGCCTTGTGATGTATTAGATTCGGTCAAACATTTTAATTAAAAGGAATGTCAGGTAAAATTGTTTCCTTAATCTTAATGCTATGGCTTAGAGAAGAGACAGCTTACTAGTTTCGTCGCTCCTTATGTGGTAGATGATGTGTCCTTGGACTTCTTCAGGGAAGTGGGAAGGGGAATAATAGTTAGCTAGATAATTTTGGGACTTTTTATGTCTCTCTGTCTAGTAGTTTTTAATCCAGTCTTTTAAATGGGTAGAGGCCCACCCATCTTCAGCCCTGACTAAAAACTATAAATTTAAATTCTCAGAAAGGAGGTAGCTGTTTTTATTCTTTTATGGTATTGCTGAGTTTTATGATAGGGAATATTATATCAGTATGTTGACTTGGTTGAGTTTCCGCCTCAGGATAATTGAGTACGTGAGGGCACCTGATAGTAACATGTGGTATAATCTTTACTCTTGGTTGTGTTATAAGGGGAAAATTTGTTTATCTTGACAGTTTGAAACTGTTGTGAACATGGTTTAATCTATTCCTTGTTTTCCTTCTTCAGCCCCCTTTCTGTGTCATCCCAATCTGTGGATACGCTATGGTGCTGTGGGGTTTATCACGGTGGTAGCTCATCAGATAAGCACAGCTGATGTGTACTGTAAGCTGATGCCTTACCTGGACCCATATATTACTCAACCAATAATACAGGTATGCTTGTTTCAACTTGGAATCAGTCCTCCCTCCAAACTGCATTTAAAAAAAGGTTTAGAGATTCCCTTTTTTATTTAAATTGCACTAGAGCATTTTCAGATTACTTTCAAGCTAGTTAACGGAACAAACACTTTTGAAGGTGAGAAAAGTTCAAGAGACTATTATGTTATGTATCATGTAATGCATAATATAGCACCCAGTTGTTTATGGTTTATTCTCGTATGTGAGATGTTGTAAAGCTCTTTAACTGAAATATAGCAGAAATGATTATTAATGGACCTCTGCTTTTATTTTTAAAAGTATAACATTTCAGTCCAAGTGAGCATTTATAATAAATTATAAAAAGCAGTTTTCAAATTGCTTGTTTTTTGGGCCACTGTTTGGTTCTGGTTTTCTTTTTTTTTTTCTTTTTTAAAGATTTTATTTATTTATTTTTAGAGAGAGGGGAAGGGAGGGAGAAAGAGGGAGAGAAACAACAATGTATGGTTGCCTCTCACATGGCCCTCACTGGGGACCTGGCCCACAACCCGGGCATGTGTCCTGACTAGGAATCGAACCAGGACCCCTTGGTTCCCAGCCCGCACTCAATCCACTGAGCTACACCAGCCAGGGCTCGTTTTCATGTTTTTAAAATCTGGTGATGACAGCCCCACTCCTGTCCAGCAGAATAGCACTTGATGAGGAACTCCGGGTCTTTGCCTTTGTACAGGGCAGTTGTTGACCTGGCTTGTCAGTGTTTATACCTTTGCCTTGCTAGACAGCCAAGTATCAAAATAGGTATTTAAATTGAATGGATTGTTGATAGATAGTTCTGGTTGTTAAAACATCCTGATATATACTATTTTTACTAAAACTCTGTTTCTGTTTTGCAAATTCACGTGTTTCTGGCTTTCTCCTACTTACATATCCCAGTGTACCATCCCCTTTTTTGGAGAAGGTGGCCTTGGGTATGTTCTAGAAATGAGGATTTGGCTGTGCCTTCAGCTCGCTCTTTTCCCCATAGATTCATCCATTTGGGGGGATCATTGTTTTTTTATAGTTTGTAGAATTTTTTATTTGTACTCCAAGAACAATTTATGTGTGAAAGATAGATAATATTACTAGAAAATATGCCCCCTTTTTGAAGTCTATTAGTTTCCTTGAAAATCAGGTCTGGAGATTCCTACTACTTTTGACCACTTATACCAGGGGTGTCAAACTCATTTTCACCGGGGGCCGCATCAGCCTTGTGGTTGCCTTCAAAGGTCCGAATGTAATTTTAGGACTGTATAAATGTAACTACTCCTTAATAGTTAAGCGAGAGCTCCGTGCTGCCGCCGGGTAGAAACAAGGTGGAGGGCCGGATTCGGCCCGCGGGTCTTGCGTTTGCCACCTGTGAATTATACTATTTAGAAGTTTGTTTATAAAATGTTTTTATAACACAATGTGAAATGTCTCTGGGATTTAAGAATTGCATGCATTTTTGTAATAACTTTTAATTGTGATTTATTATTACAAATCTGACATATAAATGATTTGTTAGAAATCTATACCATTTTGTTTTCTCAGAAATTCTTTTTAATTTTTTTTTTTTTTTTTTGCTTTTATCATTGCTTTATATTTTGCAAGGCCAAGATCAGGAGGTGAGAGGCTAATTACCCATATGTTTCATAAATCATACCTTTCTACAGTTTGGTTTAGACAAAAGATACCCTCGTATGCTAGTTTCCACTGGCCAGCTCACCGGATAGAAAGAAAGTCCTCTTGATTACTATTAGTAGTGTTCATCGTTGCAATGCATTGACAAGGAGAGTGTTCTTGGGGATAATAAAAAGAAGGATTTTATGAACTCTGTGGAGAGAGTAATTTTTTTTTTTTAGAAGTAATTGAAGCTACTGGGAAAACCTGGTAGCTGAAGGAAAGCCTTGTTACTGTTGAGCATCTTTTCAGGATCAGTAGCTTTCGGTGTTAGACCTGTGAACTGCAGGTACCTTTTAGATCTAGGAAGTCATCTGACATTTTGGGATCTAGAAAAATCTTTTTCATTTTCTAAACTTTCTAGTCTAGGTATTTATTATTAGTCTTCCAGTATCATGGACGCAGACGTGTACCCAGATGCTAACAATAAAAAGAAGAGATACCTTAGTTCTTTAAAGGTCACTAGTTTTCTTTTTTTCTTCTAAGCAAATATTGCAGGTGTTCATATCTTACATTTTCTTAGAAAATAAATACCTATGTTAACTTTATATAGGTTGTATCGAATGTGCAAGTAACTATAAAAGAACTGTATTTTTGGTTGATTCTTTTTATTTTTCTGCTGCAGATTGAAAGAAAACTTGTTCTACTCAGTGTTTTAAAAGAGCCAGTAAGTCGTTCTATATTTGATTATGCTTTGAGGTCTAAAGATATTACTAGCTTGTTCAGACATCTGCACATGCGTCAGAAGAAGCGAAATGGGTCTCTTCCTGATTGCCCTCCACCTGAGGATCCTGCCATCGCACAGCTTCTGAAGAAACTGCTGTCCCAGGTGTGTCACCTTCCTGAAATCTTACATTTAAGTGTACATTCATAAAAACATTAAAATATCCATTTAATTATTACAGATATTTTTGGTTGCCTAGGTTGTACGAGACTAAGGAAGTAAATAAGTCTGGCAACTGTTTCATGCCTTTGCTTTGGTTTCTAGGAGGTGCTAGGATGATGAGAAGTCACTGAGTTGAACTAAATAAGGAGTCATGGGAGACCTAATAAGTTTCTTTGTTGATCACTGGCTATATAAATGAGGGACAGATTAGATATAAGCTTAGATTTAAGTAATGGTCTTGTTTCATTTTCATATTTCACTAAAAATAAAGTGAAATTTAATTAGAAGAAACATTACAAAGCACAGATACAATCCCAAACATTCCTGGTTTATTTCAGTCCAAATTCAGAGAGTTCTCACTGCATGCAAACAGCTGCAATAACTGGGATTTATAATGCGTCTTAAATTGGACAGACCAACAGTTTACTGTTATATCTTAAATGCCTTTGAATTTGGATCAATTAACAAATCTTGTTAGAACTATGAAGTAATCGTTTATCATACTTGGTATTAGTAGGGCCTCTTTAGAAATATTACGTCTACATTCAGCATCCTGTTTTAGGAGGGGTCAGTGGAACCCAGAGATTTCGAGATAGGAAAAAAAGGATTAGAAATAAAGAATAGACGTTTTGAACAAATGCTCCATGAGTCATAAAGCAAATTCTGAGAGACAACCTTAATGACTGTCTTTAAGTCTGTAGTATGTTTTGGTTAAGAGAATGCTTGTCCGTCATGTCTTGTCTAGTGAAAAAAAGATGGTAAGAAAATGCTTCAGTTGCAGGAGAGAATTTGATTAGTTTTGGAATGTCAATCCTTTCATTTATTGTACTTGTCACTGAATGTCCAAACATTGGTTTGATGTCCAGTTTGATGTCCAAACATTGGTTTGAGTAATTGAACATATGAACAATGGCCTATGGGAGGCCCGTCAATAACTATTTGGTTCTTGTAGGTCTGAATTTTGCTGGAGGCTAGAGCTGCCTCTGAATTCCAGGCCAGTGGTTCTGTTTCCTATATATTAGTAGACCTAATTTGATGTGACTCGAATTGCTAAAGTGCTCTTTCTTTCAGTTTTCTCTTAACCTTGGCTCTTACAGTAGATGTGTTTTATATTTTAGAAAGCAAAACATGGAAAATTGGATAGTGAATCATATTTTTCTGTTGTTTCTCCTAAGTAATTCTTAACAAAAAGATTTTAGCATACAATGAAAACCACCCCAATTTAGATATTTCTTTGGGCTTGGATGGTGTGATTCTTTATATTTCTCTTCTGCAAATCCTGTATATTAAATTAAAAACCTCTGTGCTGAAATTTCCTTTTCGTTGTAAGTCATTAGTTTGTGGAGCCACCGGGGCCTCTTGTTCTTGCTTTTCTCCTTGCTCTGGGTGTGGGTTTTGCCACTGACATGGGTGAAAGAACAGAGAGGGAAGGAGCAGTTTCCCAAGCCTTGCTGCTTCCTGCTGTTCTCCCCAACCCATCGTTGCTGCTCCCTCAGTGCCAGCCTCCGTGTTGAAACCACTAAAACTCACTGACTTCTGTTCCTCTACATGTTTCTTTGGTGTGTTCATTCGTCTGTCATTTATCCCCTCATTTGCATGAGCGGGGAAAGAGGGACATGTAATCCCCTGTTTTATGTTCCTTCTGTTAATAATGGTTTTAGGAGACTCCAAAGGGTGAGTACTCTATTTCAGGGGACAGGGGCTGCTAGTAGGAGGAGGAGCAGGCCAGAATCTTGGAGGTCGTCAGAAGAAATAACAACAGAAAAACACCAGCTTTCATTTTTTGAGGACCTGTGAGTCTACCACTGTAGTTGGTACTGTCTGTAGTTTGTGACTGTTCTAAAAATGAGCTTGAACAACAGATGTTACCCCCATTTTGTTGATAGGGAAGCTAAGAATCAGTGAGGGTAGCTAACTTGACTATGTTCACACAACTCTGTAAGTTTCGAAGCTGAGATTTAAACCTAAACCTGTCTCAGTCCAAAGCCCATGCTCCTGCACCGAGCCATCTTGCTTCACGAAGTAAACAAAGGGCAGGGAGCTAAGGCAGAGAAGCTTGAGTAGGTTTTGTGTGGACTTAGGAGCTACATCCGCGTGCAGCTCATCTCTTCCAGCCACTTGCCAGTCTTCTCTCTGCCTTCACTTCTTTCTGGTCCTTGTACTACCTGAGTTTCTTAGGATTGATTACTAGTAGAATCGAGTCCTTCCTAATGTCAGGGCTACAGAGGGAAGTGACATGTTTATAGCCTCCAGAAGTGGGCATTCCGAACACTCCTACAGAATTCTTTTTTAACTTGGGGTTCTGCGGTGCTCTTTTCTATAGAACTAAAGATCAGCGTGGGTAAAATAGGTCTTTCTAGACCAGCCGGCCATTGTTTCTGTGGGAAAATATGTTCAGAGTTCCAGATAATAGACTTAAAGTGCACTTTTGGAATGTTCCCCATATGGAAGTTGGAATCTGTCTGTACTGCAGATTTTCAGTAGGACTCAGCATCTGGACCTGACACATGGCAGGCTGTTTTAGGCAGATCTCAGCTACAGGAGCGCCCTGTTCTATTCCTGTCGACTCGATCAGGCACTAATACAGAATCCAGAGTGAGTTCACTCCTTATTGCAAAAGTGACAAATACTTTACATTTTAAACTTTGTAATGATTTTTATTTTAATAAATTTTGACTGTATAGTATATATACAAGGTGTAACATTGGAAAGGTGTAAAAAGATATATAACTTGTAAGTTGTCCTCTAATCTCTGACCCTTAGCCACCCAGTTTCTTTCCCTGTGGATTTGGGAAATTTATGTTGTTGGGTGCTGAACTCCTTCAGATAGAGTTAGATTTGTTCTGTTGTACAGTTGAGATACTTGGAATCAGTTTGATCCTTTTAAGCCTTGCCTTTAAGGTTTGTTAGGACAGATTCAGAGCAGCCTTTGTTTAATGGCCAATTTAATCCAACTACTAAGGACTTCTGAGGACATGCTGTTTTGTGTAGTAAGAGGTCTTTTCTCTTTTCAGTATAGGGTTAAGTGAAGTTGGTAATACTGGACATCCTTGTCTTATTTCCTTTCTCACTGGGAAAACTCTCAACATTACACCATTTTGGGTGATGTTTACTAATTTTTTAAAAATATAATCTTTTTATCATATTATGGAAATTCCCTTTCATTTCTGGCTTGCAAAGAGGATTATTGTAGAAGAATGTTAGTTTTTATCAGATGTCTTTTCTTTATCTGTTGAGATCATTGTATGTTTTTTTCTCTTCTGATAATGTGAATTACACTGATTGATTTTCCTGTGATAGTAACCTTTTATTCGTGGGTTTTTGGGCTAAACACAACCATATTTACATTTAAATACATTTTTATTATAAAATGTGTAAATGTAAAGTGATGAATATACATACATAATATATAAATAATATAAAGTGGTATAAAAATGATATACAATGCATTTTTAAGTAGTCTGGATTTGATTTATTGATACTTCATTGAATTTTTTGCATGTGGTTCATGAATAATTTGTCCTTCAGTTTTCCTTTTTTGTAGTGTTCTTGTCAAATTTTTTTTAAATAGTACATTCCTAACATTGTTTTACTGAGGTACAATTCAGTGGTTTTTAGTATGTTTACAGAGTTGTGAAACCCTTACAACTGTCTAATTTTAGAACATTTTCATTATCCCAAAAAGAAACCCTATGCCCGTTAGCAAGCATTCCCCATTTATTTCTCCTTCGAACACCTGGAAACCACTAAATTTACTTTCTGTCTCTACAAATTTGCCTATTTTGGATATTTTATATAAATGGAATCATACACTATATGATCTTTTGTGTCCAGCTTCTCTCTCTTAAAAAAAGTGTGTGTGTGTGTGTGTGTGTTTTATCCTCTCCCAAGGATATGTTTACTGACTTTAGAGAGGAAGGGTTGTGGGGGGAAGAGAAAGAGAAACATTGATATGAGAAAGAAAGCCCATTTATGCTCAGACCTGGGATAGGACCCACAACCTAGGTATGTTCCCTGACTGGGAATCGAACCCACAGTCTTTTGGTGTATGGGACGACACTCCAACCAACTGAGCCACCTGGCCAGGACATCTTAGCAAAATATTTTTAAGGTGTCTCCATGTTGTGGCATAAATCAGTGTGTCGGTCCTTTTAATGGCCCTTACAATGGCCCTCCCTCTTGTGGTCTAAAACAGAGCCCTCCTTTCTTACGAACTAAAACAGAGACTAAGAAAGGAACTCTTACTATAGCTAAAAAACTGTCTACTTTAAGCAGATTTTATGAGGAGAAGTTAAAAATAAACAATTTCAGGCTATTAAAAAAGTCAAGGTTCTGTCTGTGATTACTGTACTTTAATGCAGGTTTATTTTATTATTTCTTAGCTTTCTAACTTTATAGGGTTTGTTTGTCTTATTATGACTGTGGATTGTGAGTATTGCCTTAAACTCTAGTGGGATTCTAGATTGAGGCCTCGGGAATTGCCATTTACATTTTATTAATTTTTTATTTGCATAGTAAAAACATTCCAGAGGATTCTGTGTATGGTTAGAAAGTTAACAAGAAAGTGCAGAACTGTTCCATTTATCTGAATACTTAAGTTGCACATTGAATTAATTATTTAGTATTTATTAGCTGTTAGACAATTTCAAGTATTCTAAGTGTCTTGGGTGGATTAACCTATAAAAATATTCACAATAATTTTGTGAGATGGGTGCTAGCAATTATCCATATTTTATAGATGAATAGGGGTGCATAGAAATTGAGTATCTTGCTCAAGGTCACACAGATAGTTGATAATGGAGCTGAGATTTGAACATAGACAGTCTGACTCTAATCATAGATTTATTCTAAAATGCTAGAGGGTGTGTCGCTTACATTTGCAGTCCAGCCACCATGCCTTGAATTCCAGAGGTGTGTAGATTGTTTTCTGTATCTTAAAATGCTTTCACATACAGTGTCTCATGTAATATTCTCAACACTTCCAGGAGCAAGGTGGAAGTAGGTGTACTTTCTTTTGCTTAATGCTGTATTCCCCGGATTTTGGTTTAGATATGAAATGTTTGTTTATTTGAAGTTATATATTAAAAGATCTGCTAGATACCAGGCACTGCATTCAGTTCTTTGGAGATTTCAAAGATGAATTATACTCGAATGCTCCCATTTAGAAAAAAAGTTAAGATGTAAATCATGATACAGTGTAAAAAGTGCCCTAGTGGAGAGAGTGTGCTTTGGGAGATAGGAGTTGTGGGATGTTCTGTATCGATAGTTTCCTTTTCTTTTGCTGTTGCTTCATTTTACCATGCCGACTCTTAGAATTTTAAATTGGGTGGTGTGACCTTTCAGTTGTTAGTCATTCCGAGGGCTATTGTTACTGTTTGCAAAAATAGTCCATAACATGTGGTTTTATTTGGTTTTAGGGAATGACAGAGGAAGAGGAAGACAAACTGTTGGCACTGAAAGACTTCATGATGAAATCTAACAAAGCAAAGGCCAACATAGTGGACCAGAGCCATCTCCATGACAGCAGTCAGAAAGGTGTCATTGACTTGGCAGCCTTGGGCATAACTGGGAGACAAGTGGATCTCGTTAGAACCAAACAGGAACCAGATGACAAGCGAGGTGAGTGCATTTGTGTGTTTGTGTGTGTTTAGCATGTATTATTAGTTACTTCATAAACCTGCCTTTAGCTTTAGTCACATATCTCAGATACAAAACTTTCATATACAGTGAGTGACTCCATTAAGTAGCAGGGAGATTTGGGGGAGGAAAAGTGAGGAAGTGAAGTAACAGTTAAATTAAGTAACCTGCCAAAACCACGGCTCTGTATGTGTCAGAATCAGGATTCAAACCAAAGCCTGACTCCAAAGCCCTTGTAATAAAAGTATTGCCTCTGTGTGGAGGAGTATGATCGAAGATGAAGTTCTATTTTTTAATCCTTTTTAATGATTTTTAAAAATTTTTTGATTTTAGAGAGAGAGAAAAAAAACAAAACATTGATTTATTGTTCCACTTATTTATGCATTCATTGGTTGATTTCTTGTGTGTGCCCTGACCCGGGATCGAACCTGCAACCTTGGTGTGTCTGGATGACGCTCCAAACAACTGAGCTACCTAGCCAAGGCTCTATTTTTTAATCCTTTGAACACTAACCCAAAGCCAATAGTCTATAAAATGAGATTTTGTTTTCTAGTTTATTAGTAAGTCATGCCTGGTGAACTGAAAGGAATAGTCTTGTTATTAACAATGAAATACAAGAGAGTGGAGACCGGAGCAGACTTAACCATTTGAAACCTCGAGATTTAGAACTGTCAGCTCTTGTAATGACGACGGTGACATTGATTGTATGAGGTTTTTAAGATCTCAAGTCTTTTTCTCGTAACCCTCTTTGGAGATGTACTCACTTCTGAGTACATGACTTTAAAAATCCCTCCGTTCAAGTATCAGCTGATAAATTGTGTTTAAAATAAACCTCTAACTGCCAAATTTGAGATAAAGCATTTATGACTTAATTATCAGTGGTTTGCATTCATAATACAGAAAGCACTCGTAGATTAATAAGAAAAATTCAAGCACCCCCACGGGAAAATAGTGAAGGCTTGAACATACAATTGATAGACCAGAAATGCATATGTTTGGAAAGGCAAATAAAGAAATGTGAATTAGAACAGTGGCGTGCCATTCTCTGCCTATGCGATTGCGATAGCAGAGACTGATGGTGTCTAGTGGCAGTAGAGGTGTAGGGAAACGCATTTCGTACACGGTAGGTGAGATTGTAAAGTGAACATATTCTTGTTAGAAGGGAATGCCTATTCTTTGACTCTCAGTTCTGGAAATTTCTCCTAAGAAAAACTGACATGCATGCGAAGAAATATGTATAATAGAGTTCTCAGTGGGGACAAAAGGAAATAATTGAAGTGTTCGTTAATAGGGGAATGGTGAAATAAATGTTCAACATATTTAAATAGAAAAAGCAAGTTATTTTTGTAAAATAATATGGCAGTGTATTATTAAACTACATAGTTATGAGGTATACAAACTTATGGGGTAATTCATGTAATATTTTGGTAGTGCTAGACCTTTGTGTTATTTTATATAGCTTTTGTAATCAGACAATGATAAAAAAAAAGGATTTCTCATCTGCTTATGTCAGGATGTAGCTGTATATAGCTTGATTTTTTTTATTCTATTTTTACTTTGTTTTCCTAAGTAACTGATACTAGAGTAGGTCATTTTTAGCAGTGTGGTCAGTGGCATTTGAAAAAGTTTTTATTATTGGTTCTTCAGATGAAGTGGTTACTTGAAATTGAGCTAGCCTTGGGAAACTAGGAAGCAATTAATCTACTTATTAACACCATTGAAAGTACATCTGTTCCATCTGCCTTAGGGATGAAGTGATAGTTAATGGGTTGTTATAGAAATATAAATAAATTAGAGATCATAAAGGACAAATAGGACGGGAAGTCCATTGCTGTCCTCCCCACCAAAAAAAAAAAGGAATAAAAGCACATACTGATTTTAGAGGCTTCCTTCAGTCTATTCTGAATCTGTTTTCATAGCTAGAAAACATGTGAAACAAGACTCAAATGTAAATGAAGAATGGAAAAGCATGTTTGGGTCACTGGAACCACCGAACATCCCACAGGCCCTGCCCAAAGCGAGTGACCAGGAGGTGATTCAGACTGGGAAGCCTCCTCGTTCTGAGTCCTCTGCTGGCATTTGTGTCCCCTTGTCAACTTCTCCGCAGGTACTGTTCTCAGGCAATAGTCCTTCTTTTGTCTTTCAGTCCCATTCTATTTGGGATGTTTAAAGGCTGTGTGTATTGTACTGGAAAAATCAATATAGTGACTTGTCCTCCAGGAGATGATGTTTCTTTTTGAGACAGGTGTATGTTTCACTTGATAGCCAAGCGGAAATCTAGTTATTGAAAGCACCAGAAAGGTCTTATTTTAGAGCACTCATTAATAAAGTGATCTGAAATTGCGGATTGAAGACATCATTATGAACTGTGGTTATAATTAGTCTGCAGTGAACCTTTTAAATCTCTTTTTGTTCTTCCTCTGATATAACATAGTTATATCTGTAAAATAACAAAAATACTTCTGGGAAGAAAAGTCCCAAGTTGGCCATGTGTGAAAATGACATGATGATGTTGATGTATGTGAAGTAAGTTTATAATTTAAGGTAACTCTTCCCTAGCTAATCGTATTTCAAATGAAAATAGTAACTGAACAAACTGATAAAATTCTGTTTCTTCTTTTTACTCTAATGAGGATTTTTGTTTAATGTTATTGCTGCATTGGTAATTTTTTTAATGGAGAAGTTTGGAAATGTAATTAATATTTGTGGTTAAATTTCATTTTAACTCGGTTTTCACGGAAAACATGGATTTAATTGGATTTAGAAAATTGGTACATTAATAAGGACAAAAAGCTGATATAATGAATAAAGGGAATATAGGTTATTATCAAATATATTTTTCTTATGACATAAATACCTATAATTCTGTTTGTTTTGCAGGTTTCAGAAGTGACAAATGTTCAAAGTAGAAAACCAGCAATACAGGTTTTAAGTAGTACAATTTTACCGTCCACCTACCAGATTCGAATCACAACTTGTAAAACTGAGCTGCAGCAACTCATCCAGCAAAAGCGGGAGCAGTGTAACGCTGAGAGGATAGCTAAGCAGATGATGGAAAACGCCGAGTGGGAGAGCAAACCACCACCACCCGGTAAAGTGCTACGGCTAGGGAGCGGAACGGAGCCCATGCCAAAGCCTAGAATCTAACGCAGGGTACCGGTAATGAACTACCAGGCAAAGGAAGTAAGAACAGACTGTTGCTTTGGAAGCCTAGAGGAAGAAGTCATTATTTGCGGAGTTTGGATCTTAGCTGTAGGGGCAACTTACTACGATGGTAGCTTGTCTGGGGTCCACTTTCCCCACTTGTCATGTAAGGTTTCTGCTTGCCGGCTTTAATGCCATTCCACTTTCTCAGTGGGTGTCATCAGGCTTCTTGGAGTAAACTTCTACTTTTAATATCTGAAGGCGCTAACATCTTAATTTTCTTTTTTAAAAAAGTAAAAACAATTAGAAATGTATGGATACTTTGAAAAGAGAACAAAATCATCAATATCTCTACCAATCAGCAGTTATCCACATTAAGATTTTAGGGTCACACTCCTATATTGTGAGAAGATTTCAAAGAAATTTAGAGAGATTGCAGATGAAAATGTGGCTCAGCTATGTTGACAGACTTGCCTGGTTTAATGTGGTGGAACTAGTCTTTGATATTAGATTGGCAGATTTTGAAAAACTTTTTAATGAGTTTATGTGTGTAGATATTAATAATAAAAATTCATCTTTAAAACTGAGGAGAAATGCATAATATGCTTACGTGTAGAGATTTAAAAATTATGTGAATTTCCATGGGCTTCTGTTGTGAACTCACGGAGAATGCTTGTGAAGACAAATGATTTAAAAATTTAGAAAATATTGTTAAGTAGTAAGTGGCATGTCAAATCACATACATTTTCTTATCAAAATAAATATCCTTGAATATTTATGTTGTTTCTGTAATATAGTTCAGTATTATTTACCAATCCTGCTTTAAAAAAAAGTTGACAGCAAACTATCTACTTTATTTTATGATAGAATCTGTCTTTTTAAGTGGCATTTTATACTTAAGTGGAGCTATGAATTTTATATAGTAATCACAGAAAAGGTGTCAAATTTTGTGGTTCAAGAATTGTGCAATGACTGTGGGCTCTTAATTTTTTTCTTTCCACACTTGAGTGGTTGTATGAAATTGATTTTCTCTAGAGGGAAATGTTCAGCCTAGCCTGGGAGATTATCTAGACTTCATGACAAAGTGTTTTTGATCATTTTCAAATCCAGCATATCCTCCTTAAAAATCATGTGCAGCTGTTCTTCCCAACCATGTGGACTAGAAATCCAATGGGAAACATTGTAATTTTTTATCTTACAGTAAGCCAGGTTTGGAAGTAGTATTGTTTTCAATTATTTTTCTTGGTAAAAAATAATTTCATCCTAGCCCGGCTGGTGTAGCTCAGTGGATTGAGCGTGGGCTGGGAACCAAAGGGTCCTGGTTCGATTCCCAGTTGGGGCACATGCCTGGGTTGCGGGCTAGGTCCCCAATGAGGGCCATGTGAGAGGCAACGATACGTTGCTCTTTCTCCCTCCCTTCTCCTCTCTCTGAAAATAAATAAATAAAATCTTTAAAAAAAATAATAATAATTTCATCCTAAAATGACATTATGATTACTTAATTAGGCACAGTGCTAACTCCTAATATGGTATGATCTTCAGCATAGCTTTCTGTTTTGTTTTAAAACTGACTAATATTAAATATGATTAAATGTTATACTTAATATAAAATTTTATTTATCAGACCTTAAAGACAGTTATGTGCTAGATATTGTGAATGATTCAGAATGGATAAGACACGGTCTCTTGGCTTCAGGGAATTTATTATTTACTAGAGGAAATTAATCATACACAAAAATGTATAATAAAACAGAAGGGTATAGATGTCATAAAGTACTAGAAAATCCATGGGCATTCTGAGGCTGTAATTTATAATACCATTTATATTAACATGTTCATACCATAGAATAAATGATTGCAGGTAGAGAGGAAATGAGTCTTGGGTGTTTACCATGGACCTGGGACAATATTAGACTCTTTATACCTCTCATTTATTGTGGTGACCTTTTGGTTTAAGTAATATATCCCTCATTTTACATTTGAGGAACCTGAAGCTCAGAATTGGAGTAAGCACCCTCAGGCCAGACATTTCTGGTACGGTGGATCTGGGTCTTTGAGACTTTTGGGCGCAGGCTGCCTTCCGAGCATCCAGTTTTCTCTAGGTCGGAATAGTCATTACCTCCTGCTACTGAGCAAGTAGTCAGTTTTTTTCTGGGTAGCAAGTGACTGTTGTGCCTTCTCAAACACTGTAGAGAACAACTCAGGTCTTTCTAAAGCTATTTGAGCAACAGTTAATGGCTATCTTGGTTGTCTTGGTAGATAATATTATCTCTCATGGTCTACTAAACCACTCTGTGTTGGCTGTCTCTCGGTACTTTTTATTTAATTCTTATCATTATTCTCATGCTGGTTGTTGGTTATAGGAGGGGGGAGGGAAAGACCGTGTTTATAAAGATACGTTCCTCTGCTTTTTCTTAGGGTGGCGTCCTAAAGGGCTACTAGTTGCACATCTTCATGAACACAAATCTGCTGTGAATCGAATTCGAGTCTCTGACGAACACTCACTCTTTGCAACATGTTCAAATGATGGCACAGTGAAAATCTGGAACAGTCAAAAGATGGAGGGGAAGACCACTACTACCAGGTGAAACATGCTTGGGGGAGTCAGTCTATTCATTACGTTAACACATTATTGGTTGTTCACATTGTGTATGACAGGCATTGTCTTAGGTGCCAGGGATATAGCAATGATAATTGGACAAAAATATATATATTTTATAAATATTTTATTGATTAAGCTATTACAGTTGTCCCATTATCCTCCCTTTATTCCCCTCGTACCACCCCCACCTCCCTTTCCCCCTCTTTAGTTCTTGTCCGTGGGTCATACACATAAGTTCTTTGGCTTCTACATTTCCTATACTATTCTTAACTTCCCCCTGTTTATTTTCTACCTACCATTTATGCTACTTATTCTCTGTACCTTTTCCCCCTCTCTCCCCCTCCCACTCCCCTGTTGATACCCCTCCATGCCTTATATAAATCCCTTTAACATTTCATATAATAAAGGCTGGGTGATGATGAACTCCTTGAACTTGACCTTATCTGGGAAGCACTTTATCTGCCCTTCCATTCTAAATGAAAGTTTTTCTGGATAGAGTATTCTTGGATGTAGGTCCTTGCCTTTCGTGACTTGGAATACTTCTCTCCAGCCCTTTCTTGCCTGCAAAGTCTCTTTTGAGAAATCAGCTGACAGTCTAATGGGAACTCCTTTGTAGATGATTGTCTCCTTTTCTCTTGCTGCTTCTAAGATTCTCTCCTTATTTTTAATCTTGGGTAATGTAATTATGATGTGTTCCTCTTTGGATCCAACTTCTTTGGGACTCTCTGAGCCTCCTGGACTTCCTGGAAGTCTATTTCCTTTGCCAGCTTGGGGAAGTTCTCTTTCATTATTTGTTCAAATAAGTTTTCAATCCCTTGATCTTCCTCTTCTCCTTCTTGGCACCCTTATAATTCGGATGTTGGAACATTTAGAGATGTCCCAGAGGTTCCTAAGCCTCTCCTCATTTTTTTGAATTCTTGTTTCTTCATTCTTTTCTGGTTGAATGTTTTTTTCTTCCTTGTGGTCCACACCATTGATTTGAGTCCCAGTTTCCTTCCCATCCCTATTGGTTCCCTGCACGTTTCTCCTTATTTCCTTTAGCGTATCCTTCATTTTTGCATCTAATTTGTGACCAAATTCAACCAATTCTGTGAGCATCCTGATTACCAGTGTTTTGAACTGTGCATCTGCTAGGTTGGTATCTCTTTGTGGCTTAGTTGTATTTTTTCTGGAGTTTTGATCTACTCTTTCATTTGGGCTATCTTTTTTTTTTTTTTTTTTTTTGTCTCAACATGCCTGTTACATATAAGGGGGCCAAGCCTTAGGTGTTCACCAGGGCAGGGTAACCCATATCACTGTGTTGTGATGTTGTCTGTGGGAATGGGGTTTGAGAGGGCACAATGGCGCCTGCTCCGCTTGCTATCCACAAGCAAATTGGGCCCTTCTGTTGCTGATTCCCACATGGGCGGGCTTGTTCTAGGACCCTGTGGGTCTCTCCAACAAACTCCCATGTGAGGCTGGGAGTTCCTCCCACTGCCGCCTCAACCCCCACAGGTGTTTTCAATTGGTGGTCTGAGGTTTTATTTCTCCTCGCTGGGCCCCTGGGCTACGCGGTCTGCTCCGGTCCTCAACTTCCTCTCCTGGTTTATCTGCCCTCTAATGCGGGACCATCCGCTACACTGGCCTGGGTCGTACTGTGTCCAGATCCGCCAGCCATGGTCCCCCTGGGCCTGTTTCAGCGTGGCGTGCCTGGATTCACAACCCAGTTTTCTCTCCCAGTTTATCTGTGTGCGAATGCGAGACCGTCCATGCCCCCAGCCCTGGTCCCATTCCCCCACACCCTGTCCCGCTTGGCAACCATCAAAATGCTCTCCATATTCGTGATTCTGTCTCTGTTCTTGTTCGCTTAGTTTGTGTTTTAGATTCAATTATTGATATGTATTTATTGCCATTTTCTTGTTCATAGTTTTGATCTTCTTTTTCTTAAATAAGTCCCTTCAACATTTCATATAATAATGGTTTAAGTGATGATGAACTGCTTTAGTTTTTTCTTGTCTGGGAAGTTCTATATCTGCCCTCTGATTCCCAATAATAGTTTTGCTGGGTAGGGCAATCTTGGCTGTAGGTCCCCGCTTCTCGTGACTTTCAATATTTCTTGCCAATCCCTTCTAGTCTGCAAAATTTCTTTTGAGAAATCACCTGCCAGTCTTATGGAAACTCCCCTGTAGGTAACTAACTTCTTTTCTTTTGCTGCTTTTAAGATTCTCTATCTTTAACTTTTGGCATTTTAATTATGTGTCTTGGAGTGGGCCTCTTTGTATCCATCTCATTTGGGACTCTGTGCTTCCTGGACTTGCATGTCTATTTCCTTCACCAAATTAGGGAAATTTTCTTTCATTTTTTCAAATAGATTTCCAATTTCTAGGTCTTCCTCTTCTCCATCTGACACCCCTATGATGCAAATGTTGGACCTCTGAAGTTATCCCAGAGACTTCTTACACTCTTCTCGTTTTTTGGGGGATTCTTTTTCCTTCCTGTTGTTCTGATTGCTTGTTTTTTGCTTCCTTATGTTCCAAATCATTGATTTGATTCTCAGCTTCATCCACTCTCCTGTTGTTTCCCTGTAAATTGTTCTTTATTTTAATTAGTGTATCCTTCATTTCTTCCTGGATGTTTTTTATGCTGTTGAGGTCCTCACTAAGTTCCTTGAGCATCATTATAACCTGTGTTTTGAACTCTGCTTATGAGAGATTGCTTATCTCCATTTGGGTAGTTATTTTTCTGGAGTTTTGATCTGTTTCCTTCATTTGGGCCATATTTGTCCCCTTATTTTGGCAGCTTCCCTGTGTTTGTTTCTACGTATTAGGTAGAGCTGCTTTGACTTCGTATCTTGGTAGTGAAGCCTAATGTAGTAGGTGTCCTGTAGGGTCCAGTGGCACAGCCTCCCCTATCACGCAGACTGGGTACTTGAGGTGCACCCTTCATGTGGGCACCTCTGGTAGTTGAGCCTTGATTGCTGTTGGCAGGTCAGTGGGAGGGATTTACCCAGGCCAGTCAGTTGCAAGGACTGACTGTGACTGCTGACCACCAACCTCCCCACTCCATGGAGAATCAACTCAGTGGGGCGAGGGTGGTGGTGCTCTGACATGGTCTGTAGCTGTCCGCGGGGTGTGCAGGCTCTGGGGTTTCCTGGGTGGTGCAGGCCAAGATCAGCTCCCACATGTGTTCTGCCCCGGGGCCACCCTGCCTGGGCTATAAAGCAGTCTGAGATGGCTGCTACTTGTGCTGGGTGAGGAGATTCCCAAGCAAAGCCAACCTGTGAATCTAGGCTGGCTGCTGCTTGTGCTGGGCCTGGGACCACTTAGCAAGAGGTACGGGCCTGTGGGGCTCACTGAGGCTGGCTGTTGCTTGTTTGATAATAGTTTAATTTTTTATTGTATTTTTTATTGTATTTATTGTATTTACATGATGTGATTTTTATAAGTGTGATTATCATAAGAAGTATTTTAGATTTCTACTACTTTATAGTTATGTCCTCACTTGATAGTCTGTGGGCCACCCCACCTCCTTCCCCAGTTCCCCTGTTTCCATCAATTTTGCCATATTCATATTCTGTGCCTAGTTTGGTCTGGGTCTGAAAAGAAAACTAGCAGAAATTAAAATTGAATCTCATGTACCCAAAATGATGTGGGAAATCTCTGGTGCTTTTCTTGTTATCATTTCATTGACCATAGTTTGCCACAAAATAATCAAATAAGTTTTATAACTAAAAGTTTACCCCTTCCTAGTCAGATACAATTTTATGCTGTTAGTTTTTTTTTAAAGAGCTCTGTATTTTATCATGATTTATTATTGTCTCCATATGCATTCTCTTTTGGCATTGTATTGGTCAGAACATAAATCAGAAAATGTTAAAAGAATCCTGGCTCTGTGTAGCAATTTTTTGTCAGCATTTTATTATGAAATTTTCAAATCTATAAGAAAAGTTGAGTCTCACAGTGAACATCCATAGATTTGTCATACAGATTCTATAATTAATAATTTCCTATCCATTCATCTTTTTAAAATGTATTTCAGAGTAAGTTGTAGCCATTAGTACACTTCCCCTAAAACGCAGCATGCATATCATTAAACTGGAGCTCAATATCATGTTATGAAGTACAGAGATCTTAAGTGAACCACTCCACGAGTTTTAACAAATACACCCGTGCACCTTAAACTGCTCTGAAGATATAGAACATAAGCATCACAGCAGCATGTTCCCCTCATGTTCCTCCACAGTCCCTGCCTCCTCCCTGATTATAGCTGTTAAAAAAAATTTTTCCCCACCATTATTAGCATTTTTAAAAGTATTTTAAATATCTCTTCTGATAATTACTTTCCAGATGGTCTTTGTTATTGTCATCACCGTTTGCATTCATTGTACCTTTTATTTAGGAGGATAAGTTTAATTGACATGAGTAAACTTCTCAGAGCATGGAATCATCTATTAGCTATGCAAAACCTCACTTGTTAATTCCCAAAGGGTTTTTATCACAGAGCCAGTGTCATATTTTACACAGTGGTATCTAAGTGTCACATTTCAGGCAGTGCTTTCCCAGGAAATGTGGTAACTTAGCTGACTGTGTAGTCGAAGTTTATATGTTGATTAGGAGATTGGATTTCCCCTGGATGTATCTGCTCTCTTGATTTGCCATTCATACCTGTTCTTGCTGTTAAGTGCAATAGGCCTTGGCTTGGGGAAGAGGGGAAGGGAACAGAATGTGTTGCTTTTATCACATGCCTTCATGAACTGATGAGGGGAGGAGGAGGCCATTATTATTGCCAGAACCAAGCAGGAAACAGCAGGTGGCTGGGACAGAGCAGTAAAACTGTGTTTCTTTAGGAAATGTTACTGGTACATTCTGACTACTGAGGCTTTCCCCTATGTATTATTATGTTGGCTGGCTGACTACCCAGTTCCTACTCGTAATATTCTTATTGAATTATGATTGGTGATTTAAGTCACCGGGATCTCGGCTCTGCCATTTTCTTCTTTTTCATTTGAGTTATACTTTTAGTTTGTTCCTTAAAGACTGCTTCTTAAAAAATTACTGGTTAGCTTTCACATAGATTTTTCAACTTAATAGTTTAATGTTACTCTAGATTATATTTTCCATATATGCTTCTTCTACCTTATTGTTGACTCATTTAGCTTCTCAGTTTTAAGGAGATTGGTACATTTGGTACTTACCAGATTTGATGGTAAAATATTTAACTGGAGTTTTGGCCCAATGAAGAATTGAAACAATTGAGGGGTGTGCAACTAAGTTCATCAGTTTTAGGGTTATACATTTTAGAGTCACTAGTAGTGCTTAAAGGTGAAGTTTTTGTGTTGTATGACTACTCTGAAGGAACGGGAGTACAAAGGGTTACAAAGACCCGAGAAGTCCTGAGATCTGAGTCTTAGGAAATTGAATTTTGAGAATGGGAAAAGGGGGGTTAGAAAAGGAGAGAGAAGCAGCCATTTAAGTTACATTAGACTTCAACAAAGAGAGAGTTTTAAGAAAAGGACTTACAGGGATCTCTGTAATGCAGTCAGAAAGCCAAGTAGTGTGAAAACCTAGTAAAGCCTTTGAGCATGCTTAAAGTGCCTTTGGTGGAACATAGGTGAT
>PVJI01021779.1:0-26499 GCA_004026765.1 Micronycteris hirsuta
AAAATGTACTGTAAAACAGCTAAATGATGTTTTCAAGGAAACCAACAGTAAGATATAAAATGTCTTAGGGAACTAAAATCAATAAGACTGTATAAAATAAAAATTGTAGAATTTGAAGATGGAATGAATAAAATTTGTATTTAAGAGTATGGAGTTAGTCTTAAATTGGACACAGCATAAAACAAGACAAATAACTGGAAGCAAGGTCCAGAGAAAATATTTAAGATGAAGCAAAAAACCCAAAACAAGACACACTTAGAATGTAAAAGGAAAGAGAATGAAAGAAAATAAGTGAATATAAAGAATATAAAGATTTTGATCTATATGAGTAGTACTAACACATTCATATTCACAGATTCAGAATTTTAAATACACTACATGGTATGTTCAAAAGACACACAATTATATAGACTATGATAAATTATAAATAAATAATGGACAAAAGTATACCATACAAACCCTAACATAAGATTGCATAGCTTTACAAATGTCAAGGGGAACTTATATAAATAAGTATTACAATAAAGAAAAACATCACAAAATGATTATAGAATTATTCAACTAAACAATAGTTCTAAATTTGTATTCCCTAGGAACATAGCTTCAAACCATGCAATATAAAATCACAGATCTGAAAAGTAAATAATAAAACAGATACATCCCAAATCATAGCAGGAAATTTTCACATACAGTGCCTTTCTCAACAGCTGATTAAATAAGTGGAAAACATTTCCTGTAAGTTTATAGACGATTTGACTAAAATGTCTTTACAATTTAACCACATATGTAAAGGTGTATGTATACGTATGCATAAATTCAAATTTTAAAATGTACACATTTTTATCTTCTTGGCCATGTTATAAGCCACAATGATTTTCAAAAGTTTTAACAGTTATTTAGACTAGAGGTCCCCAACCCTCGGGTCATAGACCAGTACTGGTCCTAGAGCTGTTAAGAACAGGGCCACAGAGCAGGAGGTGAGTGATGGGCCAGCGGGGAAAGCTTCATGTGCACTTCCAGCCACTCCCCATTGCTCTCATTACGGTCTAAGCTCCTCCTCCTGTCAGATCAGCAGTGGCATTAGATGCTCATAGGAGTTCACACACTACTGTGAGCTGTGCATATGAGGGATCTAGGTTGCACGCTCCTTATGACACTTTAATACCTAATGATCTGAGGTAGAGCTGAGGTAGTGATGCTAGTGCTGGGGAGTGGCTGCAAATACAGATTATTATTAGTGGAGAGGTTTGAATGCAGAGACCATAATAAACCAACTGCTTGCAGACATATCAAAACCGTACCAGGCACTGGCAAGTGACAATTAAGCTGCATCTGATGGCAGGTTTTAAGTGAGAATCTGACACTTTTTTCAGTCTATGCATGACCCACCCATTATTTTATTTACTACTTCCACCCATGCCTCTTTCCTGCACTGTGCATTTGTCTCAATCAGTTTTGGTAAGTCCTTATGCTCACCCTAGCCAAAATGAGTGAAAAACAAATATCGCTGATGAGCTTCTTTGAAAAGGGGGAAAGATCCAATGATGAGATAGCAGAAGACCCTAAGACTGCCAACAAAAGAAAGCTGCATTTAAAAGAAAATACCAAGAGTCCTACTTCATTGCAACAAGTGATTCCCATTTTCCAAGCCCACTTGGTATAATATGTGATGACCAGCTAAACAAGGAAGACTCTGAGCCTTCAAAACTGCTTCATCAAATGGAGACCAAGCACCCTCCATTAAAAGACAAGCCTTTGGAATTTTTCAAAAGAGAAAAATGTGAACGTGAAGAACAGAAGCAATTATGGAAGGCCACAACTTCATCAAAGGTGTGTCTGCACTGAGAGCATCCTTCTTAGTGGCTAACCACATCGCTAAAGCTAAGAAGCCCTTACTATTGGTGAAAAGTTGATCCTGCCTGCTGCTAAGGACATTTGTCATGAACTTTCAGGAGAGGCTGCAGTTCAAAAGGTGGCATATGTTCCTCTTTTGGCTAGCACCATAACTAGATAAATTGATGAAATGGCAGAGGATATTGAGACACAATTGTTAGAGAGGATTAACGAGCCACCATAGTATGCAATCTAGGTTGATGAGTTTACCCATCTTGACAACAAGGCAACAATGCTTGTTTTGTGTGATATGTTTTTCAGGAGGATGTACATGAGGATAGGTCACGTGCGCTTTTGTTGCCAACCAACACCACAGATGCAGAACTATTCAAGTCTTCGAATGATTGCGTAGCAGGAAAACTGATATATGCATGGACTCAGTGGCTGCCGTGACTCCACGTTGCTTTCTGGTTTCACTACTCTAGTCAAAGAGATCACTTCTTAATGCGAGTCTACACACTGTCATCCATAGAGAAATGCTGGCTAGCCAAAAAGGTCACCTGAACTTAACAACATTTTGCAGGATGTTATTAAAATTATCAACCACATTAAAGCACAAGCCCTTAACTCACATCTGTTCACATAGATCTGTGAGGAGATGGACACAGAGCACACACGTCTTCTCTTATACACAGAAGTGAAATAGCTTCCCAAAGGTAGATTGCTGGCCAGAGTTTTTGAGTTAGGAAAGCCATCCAGAGATTTCATTTAAGAAAACAGCCACAACTGGCAGCACATTTCATTGACACAGAATGGGTCACAAAACTTGCTTACTTCTGTGACACATTCAACCTGCTCAAGGAATGCAATCTGTCACTTCAGGGAAGAACGCCAACTGTGTTCAAGTCAACAGGTAAAGTGGCTGCATTCAAAGCCAAAATGGAATTCTGGGGGCAATGAGTGAACATTGGGATTTTGACATGTTTCAAACATTTGCAGAGATTTTGAAAGAGACTGGAGTCAGGGCCTTCTTTCTCCCAGCTGGTACATGATCACCTATCTCAGTCTTCAAAAGAATTTGAGCATTACTTCCCAACCACAGAAGACCCCCGAACTGGGAAGAAATGGATCCATGACCCATTTGTGAACAAGCTCGGTGAATTGACTTTGTCCATGCTAGAAGAGGATCAACTACTTGACATCACAAATGATGGTGGCCTTAAAAGTATGTTGGAGACAAGTTCAAATGTCCATACATTCTGGATTAAAGTCAAGATGGAACATCATGAGATCACCACAAAAGCACTGAAAAGCCTGCTTTCATTTCCAATATCCTGTCTTTGTGAAGCAGGATTTTCTGCAGTGACAGCAATCAAAATGAGATTACAGAGTAGACTGGACATGAGTAAGACACATGAGGTGTCACTGTCTCCCATCGCCCCCAGATGGGACAGCCTAGTTACAGGAAAATGAGCTCAGGGCTCCTACTGATTCTGCATTATGGTAAGTTATATAATTATTTAATTATATATTACAATGTAATAAGAATAAAATTAAGTGCACAATAAATCGAATGCACTTGAATCATCTTCAAATCACCCCTGTCCCCCATCCTGGTCCATGGAAAAATTGTCTTCCACAAAACTAGTGCCTGATGCCAAAAAAGGTTGGAGACTGCTGATTTAGACTGTATTTTTGAATCTGGGTAGAATTAAGTCAGAAATTAATAATAATAAAATGATAATAATATACTAGAAAATAATGAAATCTTGGAAATTAAGCTATACACTTTAAAATTATCACTGGGTCAAAGTAGAAATGAAAAATGAAATTTGAAAACATTGTAAACTTAATACCATAAATAATATTACATATTAAATCTTCCAGGATGAAGGTAAAGCTATACTTGCAGAAATTTTTTTAAAACTTAAATGTTATATATTATAAAAAGAACAGCTGAGAACAATTATATAAGTATCCATCTCAAAAAGATGGAATATTTTACAAATTAATCCCATCATAAATTATAGAAAGAAAATTAAGATACAAATAGAAATTATTGAATTGTTCATAAATTATAATAGAATAAAGAAGCAACATTAAAAATTATAACTTCAAAAGTTTAACAAAATGCATGGTATTCTAGCATGATAGAGAAATTCAAGAGCAAAATAGTTTACATTAATAGTATTGGAAATAAAGCCCCAGGCCAGATAGTTCAGTTGGTTAGAACATCATCCCCATCGCCAAGGCTGCGGGTTCAGTCTCCAGTCAGTGGGACCACAATCCGATCTCTCTCTCTCTCTCTCTCTCTCTCTCTCCCTTCTCTCTTTAAAATCAATTTAAAAAATAAAAATTTACAATACTTGGAATAAAACAAGTGCCATCACTATGGATCCCAGATACATAATGAAAAGATAATAATGGATATCTGAACAGTATTATATTTAAATAAAAATGACAAATTCATAGAATAATGTCACTTCCCATGCATTATACAAAACAATAGAAAAATAAACAATTCCCTGCTTGTTTTATGGGTACAATGTAGTCTATACAGCAAAAACTAGAAATATTCCAGGAAAGATATATTAAAAGCTAATCACCTTCATGAAAACAGATGGCAATTCTTAAATATTAATGATCCAAATGCAGCGATGCACAAACAAGGATAACATGTCATCATAAAATTGAATTTATTCCAAGGCAGCAAACCTGGTTTAACATTGTAATATCAATTAATGAAGTTTATATTATTAACAGACTATTAATTTTAATAAAAATTGAAAAGCACATAATCTTCTCAAAGAAATCAGAAGTATATATGCTAAAACTCAGCAGCCATTCACGATGACGATGACATTAGCAAGCTAGGAAAAAGACGGAAGCCTTTGATAAAAGGTTGACTAGTATTAATTAACTAAGTTGTGATAACCAAAATTCATATATACAACTCTGTAAAGTGAGGACGATTTGTAGTACAGCTTGTCGAGGTAAGGAACATTCAAACCTGTAGAGAATTTTTTTGAGTTTATTTGAGTGAAACTGGCAACAATTGCCGAGAAGAAAAGCCTCAATGAGTTGACAAAATGCTCTGGAGAATGGCCGTTTAGCACCTTATTTTATACATGATAATGAAAAGAGGAGGCATAAGAGGATTTCATGAAATCCATTGGTGATAGATTAGGGAGGTGGGAGAGAGCACAGTGGGTGCAGGGGAACCTCTGGGACTGGATAAAAAGTAAAATGATAACACTTGCCTTTACACAGGTGGGTACAGGATACTTACCAGTCAACAGTTAATGATGGCAACAACAAGGAATGAGTCTGTGGTCTCCCCCTGGTGCGGTGCCTGTGCTTTGAGGGGTCCAGAAAAAGGAAATTTGGCATTTCAAAAGTATTTATGTTATCATAGATGTAAAAAAAGACAACAGACAGACTCAGTTAAGGTACAGATTAACCTTTGTTGGGGAAAAATATCAGCCTAGGAGAGACCACCCCCCCATGACCTGCTTTTAGTTAGAAAGTTTTTAATTTCAGACCATCCTGTGGTTACTCTAGGTCTCTGAGCTTGTAAGGCTGCCACACAGGCCCCCCCTGAGCTTGTCAGGTTTAGTCTGTGGCTACTCTTCTTCCACAAACCTGTGTGAAGTAAATGGGTATTTTGCATACAAATTATATAAATCAACAAGACAATATAATCTACTTTGTTGTAATCGGTATATTTAAAATCAACTCAAACATTTCACAATGGGATACTATTCAGGAGAAAGAAAGGAGCCCTGACCCTTCAGGACAGCATGGACGGAACTGGAGAGCATTATGCTAAGTGAGATAAACCAGGCAGTGAAAGACAAATACCATATGATCTCACCTATAAGTGGAACGTAATCAGCAAAACAAACAACCAAGAAAAATATTACCAGAGACACTGAAATAAAGAATAAACTGACGGTAACCAGTGGGAAATGGGGAGAGGGAAAATGGGGGAAAAATAGGGGAAGGGCCATCAAGACACGTGTATAAAGGACACATGGACAAAGCCAAAGCGGGTAGGTCTGAGGGCGGGAGGTGGAGATGGGCGTGGTAAGGGGCTGTGATGGGATAAAAATGAAGACAACTAAAAAAATTTTTCTTTTATGTTACCCTCCAATCAAAGGCAATAAAGTACACAGTAGGTAAAGAAAGACAAGAATAAGGATTATCTGTGTTTTAAGAATATCTTATGAAACAAAAGCTTAAAACAATTCAGTAAATTTGTGAAAAGTGGATGTTCAAGATGCACAGAGGTATTTGCTTTGTGAAAGCCATTATGATGAACAAAAAGCATTCATTTTGATGACTCAATATATTTAGCATGATTAGAAAATAGAGTGTTTATCAATTCATAGTGTATTTAAACAGAGAACTTACTGAGGTTGAAAAAAGCAAACAACAGCAAGAAATGCAAAGGTTTTCTCATTAGACCATGAAATGAAATGAATTCAACATTAATATCTAAATAATTTAGACCGTAAGGGAAGATTATTTGATAAATTGTTCTCAAGTTTGTTTGTGAACATATTATGGTATTTCAGTTTACTGGGCATTTCCTTTTATATCTCAATATATATGCATATTCACTTTTTATATGCTGTTGATAGAAATTTGCCTTGGCTAAGAATTTTTTTGAAGTGCTGTAACTCCATAGCCATTATTATTTAGTAATGAGAGATAAGCATTAATTGAAAGCAGATAAAATTTTCACAATTTAATATTAATATTTACTTGTGATTTAACTAGCATTATTTATAAAATTTTATAGACACATTTACTAGATGCTAATATTTTTAAGCAATATAGTTGTAAAAACATATCTTCCAATTACACCTAACTTGATCTTTGCATTCCTTATTAATGTCTTCAAAATTGATTGCATGACAGCTGGCGATGATCTAATAAATGCTTTGGATTCAACCTTCCTCACTGTGAACCACTTCTTCATATAAGTTGTATCTATTTGCTGCAGATATATGCCAGCCACAATGGAGAAATTTTATGAAATATTAAGAAATAATGTTCACCTTCAAGGAGCTCAGAATCACTAGCAGTCTGGTGTGTCCTCTACAAACTGCACTGTGAGTGACAAAGTACAGTGTTCACATTAATGACAAGCACTTCAGGGAATCTATCAAAGATTAATTTGACAACTATGTGTCCATAACCTAATGCATGTAATATAAGTGTACAACCTGCTAGACTGGGTTTAACACACATAATATTTCAATTGGGGTGAGACCCTTAAGGTCTAGAAATGCAATGGCATGTTAATCTATGCATTCAGGGTAGAATTTCTAGCACATACAGCACACATCTGTGCCAGGTACCCTTGAATATGCATACCTCAGCGATAGTCTGAACGTGTCAGCAGTTTTCCATGTAGTATCTTTTCTTAGTTTGGAAAAATAAGATAGACTTGGACTTAAATTGTCGCTCACAGAACATGGTAATGTGAAGCAGTTTATTTCCTGCCTGAGATCACTCGTATCTGTTGGTATAAATTAGATGATGAAATGGATGTATACGTTCCTCAAAACATTATATATAGTTCTATCATTACAAACTTTTCATTCTTGTCATCTAGTATTATTTTATTCAGGAACTAAAGAAAGCTCATTTTTCAGTCTGCATGAAAAAAAAATAAATGTAATGATTTGAGGTCAACATTGACAATCATTTTGGATTTAAAAGAAGGAAAAAGAGAAATTCATATTTTCTACAAGCAAATGGTGGCCAGGTCACATCTCCAGAACTTATTAAAATATTTTTGTTTCTTAACTCAGTGAATTCAAGGGTAACTTTACCAGGAGGAAACCAAGAAACCAAAGGAGCTAGTGTGTGATCCATGTTTAGTTTCCTCAAGATTAGAAAACTATTTGAGCTTTATTGGAAAATCTTTATTTTTAAAGAAGGTCTTCTTCTCAGAGTTTTGAATCTCTTTCCCATCATCTTCTACACATGAGTACTTATTTAATTAAGGCCCCGGATGAGAATAAAATCTCCTTGACTATTGGTTAAATATTTATACTCATTATTTTTAAGTGTTTTGAATTTATCTAGTAAATAAGTTTTCTAGTTTTACATTTAGTTTCTTAGATTTTAAAAGTATATTTAAGAAGAAAACAGCAGGGATATATGTCATTAATCTATTTAGCATAAACAGATATCATACACCAAAAACATTTTTATTTTAGGTGTATTTTATTGTTATTAATGATAGATCATAAGTATAGATATCTTGAAAAGTGTATCAAGTGTATTATATAGTTTAATTGCAAATAAACTGTACAGAGAAAGTAGTTCCCAGAGAACAGTCCCCTTAGAAAGGACACCATATCCCTGAGCTTCACGTGCTTGAACCCCTGCCATCTCCAGAAAGTCCTCATCCGATATAGAGGATTGCTACCAGTGTGGGACCTAGAACATTATCTCCCAGATATGAAAACAAAGGTAACTGGTTATGCAATATTCTGTGTATTCCTGGGAGGCTCACACAATAACCTCAAATCATGCAGTATCCAGAGGCATCAGCTTTGCAGTTGAATTTGAATTCTGACTCTTACTTGCTGAGGGGCCTGATATGCCCTTTTACTTAATCTCTCCTCAGGCTTCTCACTTGCAAAATGGAAATGTGCCCATATAAGGTTGGTGCTGACCTCAAATCATTACATTTATTTTTTCATGGGGAGGACAAAGGAGATAATTCATATAAGGCACTGAAAAGACTGCCAAACATAACGTGTGCTCAATAGTTTTATTTGATTATTACTACCATTAATTTTTTTGTAGCTAAAGTCCTAGATAAGAAACATTTTGGATACCCCTGCCAAAACAAATAGGTAAAAATTTTAAACCATTCAAGACTCAATGAGATTGTTATTGATTTTAATATTAATGATATTATATTTAAATAAGAACTTAATAGTAATTTATATACATATTATAATTAATAGGTGAAGAATTCTATGTTTTGCCAGTGATCTGGATATTCAATAAAAAAAGAAAAAGGCAAAACCTTTCCTGGAGTAATTGGATAGTTGACTATTTATATTTGTGTCTATACGTGTATAGAGTGTGTGTATATATATACACCCATGTGCATAAATAAATGAAAAATTAACTATAATTTACAGCTTCTTATGTTTTATATTTTATGAAATTTCTCATAAGATGCCAGAGGTATTTTTTAATTAGTGCATTTTCCTCAAAAAATGTAAAATAGCTTTTCTGTAAGTGTAATCTTGAGCTAAAAAGTAATGTACTTTAGGCTATCACTATAAACTTTTAAAAAGTAGACTCTCATAGGAAAAATACCATTTTAAACAAACAAATCAGAAACTCACTTTCAGGTGACAAACTGCAGAATACATTGAAGACAACATAAACAGCCTTTAACTAATGCTATGTTTTAACATCCTAATGATAATTGAGCTCATATGGTTTTTAAAAATTTACTCTTTATAGAGTGTGAAATACAGTTCAGTTTTGAATTTTCAAAATACTTACGTCAGCAGTCTTTTTTCCTCTGGATTTTTCAATACAGGTACATCAAAGAGCATTCACAATGTCCTTTCTTACTTGTAGCTAATGCAATGTTTAAGGTTTATAACATTTTCCTTCTGAAATATTTCTTCATACTTGTTATGCCTGCCATTTCCCCACGGGGGACTGAACTCCTTAAACAAATTGTCATTGGGAATCAAAGAACACTACCTACACGTGCTGGGCTTCATCTTTCTCCCTGGACAATTGAGTTTTCTTATCTACTTAAATAAGCTTTTTAGGACATTAACATTTACAATGTATTTTTACTCGCTTGACCTGGATTTCTCTGTCAAGTAGACAGACCAAGAGACGGGATCAAGTTAAGAATTAGGTTGTACTGTCAGATTCTCAGCTGGGCGTACTGCAAAACGAAGAAATCATGGAAGTCCGTGGGACCTGAGAAATGTAACCCATTGCTGTAAGATATAGCTGCAGAAACAAAACAAAAAGCCCTGCCAGTCAAGATAGATGTTAATAACTTAGGTATATTAAGGGTCACAGGGCAATTTTGCCTCTCCACACGCTTCTAGAAGTATAGGTAGCAGAAAGCATTGGCAGATGCATCAGTAGTCTTATGAGGATGATTGTTTATAGAAACCTATGTGGAAACGAAAACTAAGGGATAATCTTCCTTTGTAAGCACTAAGAATCCAATGCAGCAGTGACTTCAGCTTCGGATTGAAAACCTTTGCTGTCTACAAAGTGAAGGCTATGTTATACACACTCATGCAATTTGCCATGGGTTGCAAGAAACATGGGTCTCAATGGTAAAATAGAAAGTCAGAGTCTTTGCATTATCGGAAAAGTAAAGAAAGATTCCTTACGTAAGATTGAGGCTGCATATTTCTCAAATTTCAAGATTTGGCAAGCAGGCAGAAATGATTCGATTTTCTTTCCCTGTAAGAGAATAGTATACAAAAGTAAGGATTCTCCCCCGTTTGATAAATGCAAAGTGACCCAGATTAGTCTCATGCTGGGAGATGCCTTCAAATTTAAGTTGAAATGTCTTACTGTCTGGACAGTTGTAGATTAACCTTTTAACGGTAGTTGAAACCAAACGGATAGTCTTAACGCATTTCCTCTTCTCTAGATATGAAAGGTTATCTTTGTGGTCTTTGGCAAAAGACCTTCTTTAGACTCAGTATTGCATCCTGAGAAAATAAATTTATTTAGTTTAACTATCTTCAGGCCCTAGAATTTGGATTGATTTTTAAACCTTGTATCGGGCTGGGATTATAACTTCTGGACTTTACTAATTCATAGACCCGTAAAAAGTTCAGCACAGAAGATATGGAATCCTTGACTAACTCAGTTCCTGGGGTTCTGAGGTAACTTAAATACAATGCAAATGACCCAAACTTTGCCTGTTGTCTAGTTCAGAGAAAAACTGACATTTAAAAAGTTATTTTCTTAAATTTGTGATCCCTGTACTCTCACAACACAAAAAGCAGAAATTGCAGTTTGTGTGGGTTAGAAGGAAAGATTTTATTACTGTTGTTACTGTTTGTTTTTGTTTTGTGGCTTTATTTTTCATGAGATATGTTGGCATATTGCTTAGTCTTTACAATTATTACTCAGTAAGTGTTTTGCGCAAAAAGAGTGGGAGGGTTTGAGACAACTTGCCCTCCTCACGCTGTTTCTGATCTTTACTTAGTGCTTTTGAATAGCTTATGTAGACCACGTGCTGCCTTCATGTATCCTGCAGCCTGCACCAACTCTAGGTACCGTTCTAACACTATCTCCTTCCTACACACACCTGCAGAAAACCATTAATTTCCTTGTTACTCTGGTTTTCTGTAAGTGTTTGTATTTTAGGCACAGGGTATGCCAACATGTAGGTTCAGTCTATTGCCCTGGAGATGTGGGACTCAGCTCACTGTCCCTCTTTGAGCAAATGGAAAAAAGTCTATGTAAATATGTTTTCGAGAGGTTTTTTTTTTTTTTAAGATTTTATTTATTTATTTTTAGAAAGAGGGGAAGGGAGGGAGAAAGAGAGGGAGAAATAGCAATGTATGGTTGCCTCTCACATGGCCCTCACTGGGGACCTGGCCTGCAACCCAGGCATGTGCCCCGACTGGGAATCAAACCGGGACCCTCTGGTTCCCAGCCCGCACTCAATCCACTGAGCTACACCAGCCGGGCTGTTTTCAAGAGTTTTGATAATTATCTGAGGTCATTACTGTGCAAGGGGGAATTCGACAGAACCAAGGGTACCTACTATGAATTTCTGTCTTGTCTTGTTTTTCTCAGGAAATTCAATAAGGAATGAATATGCTTTGGTGCAAATTTTGGAAAGGATGAAGTTGAGTCTTCATTTTCAAGTACCCTTGTTATAACTGATGAAAAGTTTTCTATAGAAAGAATCATTTACGTAACTATGTTGGTTGAAATGAATTGATGCACCTGGATCAAACTCTGGATAGTATCATTCATGGGATTTCTGATTTTTGTTATCTATGAGCAGAACAAATATTTGTTCAATAAATACGTATCGTTGCCCAGCAATGTTCATGTCAATTTGCCATGCTAGACTGCACCCATTCGATGCCTTCAATGACAGTGGCATGAACTCTTGAAGCAGGAAGATTAGGGTTTATGCCTGGCTTTGCCAAGCTGCCTGTATGGTTCCCTTCAGCTTGACTATACGTTAGATGGGTTTATCCCAAATGTGGGCCTCTGACTTCTCTTTTCTTACAATATTTGCTCTGGAAAACTTGTACATTGGTGCTCCACCCTTTGAGATGTAGTGTTTTTAAAGCATTCTGACAGGTTTACAACCTGAGATGGTCTTTCTCAAGAACCTGAGACCGTCTCTTTGAAATGGAATGATCAGGGAAGTAAAAGCCTCCGTATCTCAGTCTCTGTGAGAGAGTAGAACTTAACTTCAGTGGGCACTTGCCTCGGGTGGTAAAACAACCTCCTGTCATGAAATGAAAACCGCTGCTTTCCCTTTGGGTCAAGCCAGTTAACAAGTACAGATGACTTTTGATTTCTCTACTCCACTCTCAACTCTCCTTACCCTCTGTTTCATGGAATTTGGTATGCAGGCTTGGTCTTTGCTTTCCACGCTATTGCTGGAAATAGTATTGGAACAAAATCCACCTTTCTTTGCTCACCTTGCGCAAATTCTTTCTCAACACCTCCAGTGTATACTTACTCTCTGGTATCAGATGAGTTGATAAACTCTCCCTTCTCTCAGTCCTTTTGTTTGTAAAATGAAAGAATGTGACAGAATTGTTGAGAGAAACAAATGAATAATGCATGTCAAACCTTGTAAAACTAATATACATTATACTTAGAATAAATATTTCCTTAGCAATCAAGAGAATACACTTTAAGCACCTACTCACTGGTTTTTCTGATATTGATCTTGGCTTTCAACACGCCTAAGCCTATCATATGTGTGAAGGGATACACATGTCTCTTATCTGTATTTCTGCTTCCCTAATCATCATTCCAAGAATATCTTGTTGTTGCTTCTCTCTACCATGATGATAATGAATGTTGAAATTGAATCCCCAGAGAGTCTACTAAGCAAAAGAAGTGCCCAAGTGAGACATGGCACCAGCCTTCACAAATTTTACATATAATGGTGGTTGATGACAAGCATGGACACAAATTAAAAATAATATAATGCAGAATCGAACAAGAGCTACAATAGAAGTATAAATACAGAATGATAAAATAAAAATTGTCCCCTTATTACCTTTGAAATGCAAAAAGGACACACAAAACTTTGAGAAAGTTTCTACCCATTATTTAACTGAAAAACAATGAGCTTAATCAAAACAATTCTGTGGCTCTAATGTCTGAGTTTGTCATAGTAGGGAAGCAGTCCTAGAATCAAAAATAACTGATCCTTGAATATTTCTTCTCAAATGTTGCCTGACTCTCTTCTGTCCTCTAGTGGTAATCTGTAGAATATCTTTACCCTTATTTCAAGATTGAACCATGTTGAAAACAAGTGTTCCCAAATCCCGCATGCCAGGATTGCAAACGTGGAAAACATTCTGTAGGCAAAAAAATTACAGAGAACATAATTTCATGTTTTCTGGCACTATTATAAAAAGTTCATTTTACCAGAGTTAGGTTCTTCTAAGTTTATCCTGGGTTCTATATCTGTTTAATCAATTAATTGGCTCTTTTAAATTGGAAGGAAAAATGACAATATAATATGCTTAAAAAAGGATGAAAAAGAGAAGCAAACTTTAGTGAGCATTTGCTGTGTATTAGAAACTGTGTTAAATGCTCTGCATGCATTTTTCATTTAATGTTCAAAAGAAACTGTGATATATATATATATATAATTAATAGACTTCTTGAGTTTTAGGATGGTTAAGTGCCTTGTTCAAGATCACACAGCTAGCTAGTGAAATATGATGTGAAACCTGGCTCAGGTATTTACATCCAAAGCCCTTACACCTAGAAACTATACATTCTTCTTTTTCAAATGTACTATGAATAAACTTTCTCAGGAAGCAATGGATTGGAACAACAACAAAAAAGTTTTCATTTCCTTACCCTACATTTCCCCTAACTGCCACTGCATTTCTCTATATAAATTTCCAAAATTCTTTTTAAAATGTCTAAAGAAATAAGGTCCCCACTCTTCAGTTCCTATTTATAATACAATCTACCTCAGTCTAGTTCTAGCTGTAAACTATTCCTCTGCAAATGCCTTTGTTAGGATTATCAGTGACCTATGTCATTGAAACATCATGCAGTTTCCAATAATTCTTACTGAAACTCTCAAGGGATTAAACCTAAGACCATTTTCTCTTTTTCAGAACTGTCCTTCTTTTAACTTTTAGTACATTGTTATTTTACATTTTTTCTCTTTCTTCTCCTTTTTCCTCTTCCTCCTCTTCCTTCTTTTCCTCTTAATCTGCATCTTCATGTCAAGAAAGCTTTTTGGTTTATCTGGAGACTCAAATCCTCTACTTAAATTCTGGATGAAGAAATTTTTCAGCCACTTATTGGCTCTGTGTTCTTTCCCACATGTGAAAAAGGAAAAACGCTTTTCCATATCACAGCCAAATCTGTATCTCTATGAGATCTCTAATCTCCTATGCATCCAAGTAATGCATCTCCATTTTAAAGTCTCAAATCAATCTAAAACTAATGTTTATCTTGGTTTTCTACACCAAATTCCAATGTCTTCATCCGTACCTATTACCCCACATTCTCTGGCTCTTCTAACCAGAAGGCTTGGGCCTCTGCTTTATCTCCGCTTCCCTCTGTAACAGCCCATCCCCATGGTTTTTTGTCTCTGTTCCCTCCAACTTTCCCTGCAACAGCATAGCTGGGGACACTGACCTCGATTTCCATCACCCCTCTCACTGGCTCTATGCTATCTTAATTCTACACCAGCCATTTTAAAAGAGCTTGTTAATAGTGAAACACGATTTCACTTACCTACTCAAAGTCTTCCTACAGCTTCTGGTATCACGTAGAATAACACTCAAACCCTGTATTGCTAACACAATGTGGCTTCTACCTATGCTCCCCTCTGCTCCCATCTTGTACAAAACTTCACTCACTCGTGACTCCTTTCATTTCCTCACATATATCACAGCCCTTTTTCCAAGCTGGGCTGGAAACTTGATTCCTGAAGTCTTACATTCTGACTATGGAAAAAAACGCACCATATATTGTTTTAGGAATTATTTAACACCCTATATAATTTTCTTGTCCCCAAAAAAGCATTACCAGCCAGCTACCCATTACCATCTCTAACTATTTCTAATTTCCTATATATTTTTCCATGTCAGTTATCACTTTCCAACATAATATATAATTTTCTTGGTAATTATGAAGTATTTCTTGGTCAATTTTTCTCTACTACAATGTAAACTTTATGAAAGCAGATATTTTGTCTGTTTTGTTCATTTATGAGAATACCCATTATACAGCCTCGCTCGTAGTATAAGCACCATAATTATTGGATGAATGAATGACAAAACAAGTGTGTCATTTTAAGAAGTCTCTATTAGGCCAAGAAAACTAGGATATGGACATGCAGCCTACCCTTTCAGAACCTGTCTACCTTTACTCAAATCATTGTATTTTCTCTGAAAATGAATTTAAATTGTCTGGCATGAGAAATAACATTCCCTGTTTTACTTGGCAGGACACCTGTGACTATTACACTTATTGTTCAATTTTGCCTTGCTTTCTAGACAGAGGTTGAACATTGAACTTATAAAGAAAACTCAGTTCTAACCCAAGTTTAAGGAGCTAATCTGGAATGTCAACACTTATTAGTTTCTACTCATTACCATGCTATTACACGAGCACATTCTGAAGAACATAGAGGAAAACATATTTTTATTATAAAATAACATTTGCAGAACCTATATTTCTGTTCTCTATTGTAACTCAATTCACAAGTCTGAAGGCATTAAATGTATTCAATTTTATTCTTTTGAAAAATATTAACATATGATTCAGTTTTGTCTAAATGTTTCTTAAAACCCAGCTAAAGGTTAGTGATGTCTCAGAACCTGTACTTCTCTTGATAGCTCAAACGTATTTAAATAAAGCTCAATAAAGTCATTATATTTTAGCAATTAGGGAATAGAGGGAATAAGAAGACTTTCTACTTTAAGAGGAATAAAATAAATGTGTAACTTTAAAAGTGATATATTTTAATAGCATTCAAATCTTATAATAGTGTTTTTATATGTAGTCCAAAGTTAATATAAAATGTGTAATATTATTATATTTTATTCACTTCCTTGTTCTTGATTAACTGATTAAGTGTTCTTAGAGAATTTGGATACTATAATTGAAAAATAAATGTATACATATCCTTATATATTGTCCATTTAACATTTTTTTTTTACAATACATTTATTTCCAGGTATTTTTTCTGGTCCTATTTTACTTTACCAGATCACTTTCTTGAGATATTTTTTTTTAAGATTTTATTTATTTTTAGAGAGAAGGGAAGGGAGAGAGAAACAGCAATGTATGGTTGCTTCTCACATGGCCCTCACTGGGGACCTGGCCTGCAACCCAGGCATGTGCCCTGACTGGGAATCGAACTAGGACCCTTTGGTTCCCAGTCTGCACTCAGTCCACTGAGCAACACCAGCCAGGGCAAACTTGAGATCTTTTGTATAACCTAATCCATTAAGAACAATGACCACATATAGGTTATTTTAGAATGATCATTTCTTGCCTTTAAGTTGAAGATAACATTTTGTTTTGTTTTCTTTCCTACTAATTTAAAAGAACTCTTTATTAACTAAAGAAATAGACAATGATTGCCCTACATTATTTTAATTCTTTACTATATTTTTGAAGTTTCATTGGCATATGTTATATATTTACACAATTCAGATGTTATAAGTAAACGGTACAATGATTTTTCATAAAATGAACATACCTAGGTCACAGTGAATAAATCAAGAAGTAGAATATTCTCTTCAATGTAGGAGTGCTCCACCTCCTCTTTTTTTCATCCCGAACCCCAGGCTTGTCACGACCTGAAAGGCAACCATTTAGCTAATTTCTAACACCATGGGTTATATATGTCTTTTATATAACTTTATATAAATGAATCATTCAGTATAGACTCTTTATAAATACATTTCTATTGGGTATACACCTATAAATATAAATACTTACATCATAAGACATGTAAATACTCACCAGTAGTAGAAAATAGCAAATAATTTTCCAAAGTCATTTTCAATTCATGCAACGTATGCAAGTTTCAATTTAGTCCCATGAAATCCAGAAATACCATGATGTGTATACATAGCTAAGCAAGTGAATGTGGAGTGGTATTTCATTATAATTTAAATTTGTGTTCTCTAGATGTCTAAATAATCAAACACCTTTTTATATTTGTCATTTAGATACCATTTTTGCTAAAGGGTTTTTGTTGAGACTCTTGCTCTCTTTTTTCTTTTGATTTTTAAAATTTTATGGATTGAATTATAGATTTCTTTTTCTGTTCCTTATATATGCTTTTGAATACAGCATATGGATGTATATTTGTGTGCAGTATATAATTTCTCCCACTCTCATCTTGGTTGCTTGAATATGTTTAGTAATTTTCTAAAAAAATCAAGACAGCCAGCCTTGATTTAGAAGGACTAATATTAATTGACAATTTTACACGTTTGTCATTCCAAAAGAACTTAGAATGCTTTAACTCCATGTCTCTCATTGGATCAAGTGTGAGTCCACTGTTCTTAGCCCAGTTTATCTGATTTCTTGAGAATGGTACCCTCTTCAAGGCTACTGTGTTGACTATGTAAACATTTATCTGCGAACATCTTTAAGCTAATTATTGTATCACTACTTCTGGCAAAATACGACTTTACAAATTATTGCTTATTTTTATCAAAACAGTAAAACAAAAAATAAACTCTTTATGTGTGAATCTAATTTTCAGAAATTCACATTCTATATTAAGGTATTAAATGGTATATTTATTAAGATAATTTTTAATAAAAGCATTCTACTACATTTTTATTTTTCCCTGGAGCACTGAGCTCCTGTTTTTTTTTTAATTTTTTATTTTAATGTATATTAGTACTCTTCTCTCCATGTTTCCAGCATTCACATTTTACACTTTTAATTCTCAATATAGCACATCCAAGTCAGTGATTGAATTTCACCATATCCTTATCTTATTTTTTATTTAATCTTTATTGTGTTTTTCCATTACTATTTAGTCTTCTTGTACCCCTCAATCACCTCACTGTTGTCCATGTTCATGAGTCCTTTTTCCTTTATGCTAAATCCCTCTACCCCCCACCTGCCAGCTGCCACCCTGCTCTCCATCTATGAGTCTGTCCCCAATTTCCTTGTTAGTTTAGTTTGTTCATTAGATTCTATACATGAGTGGAATCATATGGTGTCTTTCTCTAACTAGCTTATTTCATATAGCATAATGTTCTCCAGGTCCATCAAGGCTGTCACAAAGGGTAAAATTTACTTCTTTTTTATGAGTAAATTTTTTTCTGAGTAGTGTTCCATTGTGTAAATGTCTGGTAAGTGTTTTATCCACTCATCTACTGATGGGCACTTAGGCTGCTTCCATGTCTTGGTGGTTGTAAATAATGCTGCCATGAACACAGGGTTGTTTATGTTCTTTTGAATCAGTGTTTTGGGTTTGTTCAGATATATTCCTGGAAGTGAGATTGCTGCGTCAAAAGGCATGTCTGTATTTAACTTTTGGAGGTATCTCCATACTGCTTTACACAGTGGCTCCAACAATCTGCATTCCTACCAATAGTGCATGAAGGTTCCCTTTTCTCCCCATCCTCAAGAGCAGCACTTGTTGTTTGTTGATTTATTGATGATAGCCATTCTGATAGGTTTGAGATGATATCTCTGTTAGCTTAAATTTGCATTTCTCAAATGGTTAGTGACATTGAGCATCTTTTCACGTCTATTGGTCATTTGCATATCCTCTTTGGAGAAATGACAATCAGGCCCTTTACCCATTTTTAATTGGATTGTTTGTGAGTTTTTTGGTGTTGGGTTTTTTTAAGTTCTTTATAAATTTTGGATATTAACTCCTTATCAGATGCATCAGCAAATATGTGCTCCTATTATGTCGGTTGTTTTTTATTTTATTATTTCCTTTGCTATGCAAAAATTTTTAGTTTGATGTAGTCCCATTTATTTATTTTTTCTTGCCTAAAGAGACATATCTAATATAAAATTTATATGAACAATGTCCAAGATTTTGCTGTCTATGTTTTCTCTTGGGATTTTTATGGTTTTGGGTCTAACATTTAAGTCTTTGACCTATTTTTAATTTATTCTCATGCATGGTGTAAGAAGGTGGTAGGTGGTCCAATTTCATTTTTCTTCATGGATTTGTCCAATTTTCCCAAGACCATTTGTTGAATATCTTTAGCCCATTGTATGTGCTTGCTCCCTCTGTTGAATATTTACTGACTGTAAAGGTGTGGGTTTATTTCTGGGCTCTCTATTCTGTTCCATTGATCTATGCATCTGTTTTTATGTCAGTACAATGCTGTTTTGATTATTATTACCTTATACTATAGTTTCATATTAGGTTGTGTGAGTTCTCCAACTTTGTTCTTCCTTCTCATGATTGTTGCTGCTATGTGGGGTCTCTTTTTGTTCCACATAAATTTTTGAAATATTTATTCTAGTTCTGTGAAATACTTCATTGGAACATTGATAGGAATTGCATTGAATCTATCGATTGCTTCAGGTAGTATGGACATTTTAATTATGTTAATTCTTCCTATCCATGAACACAGTACTTGATTCCACTTATTTGTATTTTCTTCAATTTCTTTTTTCAATGTCTTATAATTTTTGAGTACAGGTTTTTACATCTTTGTTTAGGTGTATTCCTAGGTATTTTATTATTTTTGTAGAAATTGTGAATAAGATTGTTTTCTTAATTTCCCTTTCTCTTATTTTGTTATTGGCATATAAAAATGCAACTGATTTCTGGATATTAATTTTGTATACTGCTACTTTTCCAAATTCATTTATCTGTTCTAGTAGTTTCTTCATGGGATCTTTGGGGTTCTCTATGTACAGTATTATGTCATCTACAAATAATGACAGTTTTACTTCTTCCTTTCCAATTTGGACGTCTTTTATTTTTTCTTCTTATCTGACTGCTGTGGCTAGAACTGCTAGTACTCTGTTGAATAAAAGAGATGAAAGTGGACATTCCTGTCTTGTTTCTAATCTTAAGGGGAATTCTTGTAGTTTTTTCCTGTTTTATGTGATGCTGGCAGTGGGTTTGTCATATATGACCTTTATTATGTTTAGATATGTTTCCTGTAATCCCACTTTGCTGAGTGTTTTTTATTACATGTGGGTGCTGAATTTTATCAAATGTTGGGGGTGTTTTTATGTACTTATTGATATGATCATGTGCTTTTTATCCTTCATTTTGTTTATGTGATGAATCACATTTATTGATTTGTGAATGTTGTACCAGCCTTGCATTCCCGGAATAAATCCCACTTGGTCATGGTGTATGATTGTTTTAATGCAATGCTGTATTTGGTTTGAAACATTTTATTCTTTTTACTTGTCCTGCATCTTCTATTGTCCAAAAGTCTAATTTATTTTTGCATGGTATATTACAAAATCCTCCCAACTTACATGCTTTGTTTTTCCTCTGTAATAGATGATATAGATAGATATAGATATAGTTATACTATAAAATGCTTATATTAAATGTCCTCACCTGGGTTAACCTCTACAAATAACATGCTCCTTATTGCCATGAAATAAAGAAAAACCATCAATAACATTGAATATCTCCCACAAGCTGGCCCTTGCCCAGCTATCTAGCCTCATGTTTTGCCACCCTCTTTTGCATTTTATTTTATAGAAACAGTATGTTTAATCTCATAGGTTTTTTACAATCATTAGTGAATAACAAAAGGAGGAATAAAAGAAGAAGGAAAAATAAAGGGAGGAAGAAATAGGAAATGGATTGCTTCATGAATTATGTGTAGTTATATTGTACTAGGTGTTGTGAGAAAATAAATGTGAGTTATAGAATACAAATGTAACAGCTTTGCAATTTAACACTTAGGAAAATACTATAGTCCAATATCATACAGAAAATAAAACAGGACTGTTTGAGACAAAAATATATTCAAATATTTACAAACAACCTCTGAAGTTTAGTGATCGGTTATTAAGATCATTAAATAATCAGGGTTACTGAAATTATTTTACTAAATAGTTATAGTATTTATTTTCTATATGATATCTTCCTAAAAATGAAGCAGATTTGCCAGCCCATGTAAATATCTAATTTTCTCTTTTGTAAATCCGACATCTGCCCATTACGTGGAAAAATTTTTAATTTGTCTTCAGAAATTAGCAAACACTTATTTTCTATAAGAGAAGAAACTTTCCAAAAACATAAATTTACTTTTGTTGTAGTTAAGTAGTAGATTCAGCGGCACTCTACTGCAGCATAATGAGATGGCATGGACTTGATTTTAAGGCAATTACTTAAGATGTTTCATTTTTACTAAGGTCAGAATGACTTCTTGTAGCAGTTGTTCAATTGGATTACGACTGAGACACAAATCATACCAACGTATTTTGTAGATGTGCTTAAAAATAAAATACTGGTCTTTTTTCTGAATTTTAAATAACTTCACATTTGTAAACAATTCAAGTAGCACAGAAAAAAATGTAAGGAGAAAAACTACCTGGGAGCCCAGGCAGTTTGGTAGTGATGAGACATACTTCGCAGTGTTGGGAGGCTCCTTGAGGTGTTTCTTCTGTTTCTCAGGTTATGTATTTGGGGCTTCTTCATGAACAAAAGCCCAGATACGAATGTTTGCTAACTTGCCTTGGGTGCGTAGAAGTTGGGGAAGAGAACCACTGTTTTGTTGGTACAGATTATAGGTAGCAGGGTTTACTCATGGTATCAGAAAGAATAGTTATGAACCCTCGACCATGATGGCTTCCTCACTTTTTCAGCTTCAGTTTTTATCATCGCTAAGTGTAAGGATGCTGGTCAACAGGGAGAAGCAGAGAGAAACTAAATCAAATACCTAGAGAGAGTAATAGCAGGAAAGAGACATCAAGAAAATCTAAACAATGAGAGAAAGTGATATACACACATATGGAAATTTAGGGACCTTTAAAGAAAGATGAAACAATAAATACATGAGAAACTGGAAGAACAGAAAGTACCTTACGAATTTAGCAATGTTAGAAAGTCAAAATTCCTTGAGAAATGAATGTTGAATAGTTAATTGCAAGTATACTGTGTTCTTTCTGTAAATAGACAGCTAAATGCTCCGCTCTAATATTGGGCATATAGTTTGTTACCCAAAACTTTTTGGATTATCAATGAGAATCAGAAGGAAAGGAAAATAGATACCAGAGAGGCAAATAACAGCAGCAAACTAAATTTCTGTAAGACTCCAATAGACCTTACAATTGTTAAAACATCTTTCTAAACTATTTTAATTGCTTTTGTAGCAGAACTTCTTAGGCTATTCTTCTCCTGATGTCGAATGTGAACCACACTCAACTATAAGCTCAAAAGCCTGACAGATTTATTTTATACATTACATGAAAAAAAGGAAACAAATACAATTATTCTATTCATTGGTTCACTCGTTTCCTCATTTGTTCATTCAGAATTGTTTATTAAGGCCCAGACAATGTAGGGAGCTATTGATTATTTTAAAGATTTTACTTTTACCACTGAATATGAATTATGCTTGTTAAAGAGCTTGACTTTATCTCTGTCCTTGTTGGAAAACCATGGGAATATTTTAATCTCTTTAGTAATGTAGTTATGGTAGTCTTGTTAATCAAGCATAGATGGAGACAAAAATTGTCCTTTACCAAACTCTACTCAGGCTCCTCAGCTCTTTTTCAACGACGCTTGACTATTCAACTTCTCTGCTTGTCTCTGCATTGTCCAGTTTTAGTGAGACTCCTGTTAAGTCCACTTAGGCAGAATCCTCTATTCTCCTGCACATTTGATTCCTCTCAATATCTAATTGGGTTCCTCATCCTTCACCATTTCCCAGATGATGTCTCATCATTCTGGCCTGCCTCCATCAAGAATTCTGTTATGTGGGTTTAGCAAGAATTCTGCCTTACCTCTGATATTTTCTCTTAGTAATTTTTCATCCACTGTGCCTTACCCTACTCCTTGACTATAAATTCCCACTGGTCCATGCTGTATTTAAATTGAGTCTTATTCTACACTGAGGTCTCTGTTACCTGATTGAACTTTTTTTTTCTAAATAAAATCTGTTTTTACTGCTTCCACTATAGTCTAGCTCTAGTTTTTCTTTGACAGTGGATAGTGACAATGAATATAAGAACTAGTACAAACGTTCTTCATAGCATTTCCATAAATTGGTGATATATCCATGATTCACAGGCAAATGAAAAGAAATTTCAGTATGGCATTATGGTTAAAAACCAATCATAGAAACGTGCCATTTGCTTTAAATCATAGTTTCCCGACCTAGTAGCTATGAGATCTTGGGCAATTATTTTAGTTCTCTCTGAGTTCCAATTTCTTAATTTCCAACATTGGGTAGGAATAATGCTTAATTCATTGAGCTGTTATGAAGTTTAAATGGGTTATTATTTGTAAAAAGAAACCATTTATTTAAAATACTAAGGACATATAAATATATTTTAAATAAATTTTAAATTCTAAAAAAAAATAAATTTGTAAATGTTATCATCTGAATGTTCGTGTTGCCCCCAAATCCATATGTTGAAACATTAATGTCCAATGTGATAGTATTATTAAGTAGGGACTGTGGAAGGCTCTTATGCCATGGGGGTAGAACCCTCATGGATGACATTAGTGCCTTATATGGGAGGCTCCAGTGAGATACTATCCCCGTCCACTATCTATGGACACAGTGGGAAAGTGCCAGTTAGGGACTAAGAAGAGGACCCACATTGTGCTGGCACCTTGATTTGGACATGCCAGACTTCAGATTTATGAGGAACAGATCTCCATGTGTATCAGCCACCCAGTCTGTAGTATTTTGTGATAGCAGCCCAAAATGATTGAGTCGGAAAACATATGAGAGTGCATCTTCTTGCGCTTCTTGGGAGTCAGTGGGTTTTCTTGTTTCTGTTTTTGTTTTTATGAAGATGATTCCTTTGCATTCTGAAAATTTTACTTGATTCATACCTTATCTTACTAGAATGACTAAAATGATACTGGGATTTATCAGTAGTCTTCCTGTGATATAAATTGCTTTCATAAACTTGATCACAAAAATGGTAGTCTTTTTATCAATATTTTCCACCTATGTAGCAATATTTTCCTAATTTAAATACTTTTAAATATGTTTTCTGTAGAGCAAAGCTGATACATATGTTTTAGTGTGAGAAAACAGTAAAATACTTTATTTAAGAAATCTTTGGAAGTAAATTGATCATTTTGATTTTTTCTTATATTATAAATTATAAAAATAAGATATATAAAACATGGAAACATTACTAATATACACTGTGGGGCAAAAGTAGGTTTACAGTGTGAGTAAGCAAAATGCAGAGTTTATTCTTGTATAATATAAATATTGTATTAACTTTCATACGAACAACTGTAAATCTACTTTTGTCCCACCCTATATGAACTTAAAATACTGCAGAATCAAACACTCTAATTATTCTTTACAAATATTAAAGAATGCAAAACTATTATCAACTAATTTTCATTCATTGTAGGAAGCTATCAGCACAATCAGGGATGTTTTATTTGATGCTACTTTTTAGTAGGGACTGTCTCATTATTAAGGGCTTTATGTTGTATTATACATTTCAGAGTACTCATTATTTTTGAATTAATATTTCTGACATATAAGCCCTTTTATACATCTAACTTTAATTGTCTTTATAACCCAATGTAAATTTAGTTAGAAAATTTGTTTAAAAATTGCTCTTTAATTTTTCTGATATTATCCACAGATAATCTGAGAGATATTTTAAGTTTTTAGTCCTAGATATAGAATTTGTTCACCTAATAACATTACTAATTTAGTAAAGTGTATCTGAGAATCTTTACTTCCATTATTGGAATATTCTTAAATTAAATCTGATAATATATTCTATTCTTAGGAAAACTTTACATATATTGCTGGATATTCTCTATGAGCATTTATGTTCAGTATATTAGTACAGATATATTGATATTCCTTATCCGAAATGACATACTAATTTACAGTTCTTATCTAGAAATTTAGTCAACACATCTCAGAGAGCAGTTGACATTCCTGAACTTTCGGGACTACCTTGAAATACTACCAGATTATCAACTAATTCTGCTAATGGAGTCCTTGAGATTTAAAATGATATGGCTAATGTGCTCAATAATGAAATTTATATGAAAATCAGTCTATGGTGAGTAGAATAACTTAACCTTTCAAGATCACTCTAGGATACCTAGTCCTAGAAATACATTTTATTAGACAAAATAACACTAAAAATAGGTTCAAAGTTATTTACAAAAAACATAGGAGATAAAAAGTACAAAGGAAGAAAGTCTTGCATGATCCAAATCAGGAATAATTTCTGTGAAAATCTTGGTGCGTATCATTCTCTTTGTTCTTATGTCTGGGCATGTATGTGCAGACAGTATGTGCAAGCAACAAAATATGCATTGGTGGACATTTCTTAGTTATAAAAAATGATAAGCAATAAATTAAACCATTTTTCTGAAGATTTTCATATGTTAAATTAGGTTTAAATATATTGACATCAAAATATAACAGAAAACAATGAATATATTCTGTGGCCAAAAAGTCACAGATAATTCAGTTTATTATTCAAATTGTTCACTGTTCCTGCAGTTTACCCCCACCCTTGTCTTCAAATCATTTTCTACATTGGAAAAGCAATACCATTCATGTATAAATTATGTTTACACCTACAGACCTGTAAGCAATGTCTTTTTTTACTGTATATCTTCATTTAAAATCCCATAATATTTTAGTTAAATGGTTGAAGTTTCTAGTCTGTTAATTATCTTAAAACATAAGTCATGCTTCCCTTATCATTCATTAATCCCTCCCTAGTGCAAAAATCTTTATGAACACTATTAAGCTAAATTTATGATTTCCTTCCCTTCAAAAAGCAAGCAGATTGTGGTTGTCTTTCCTCTGTGTTTCCATGGCACCTCACAAAATCCTTCATTTTTATACATCTCTCTGTGCTGTGTTTGTTTGCATTTGTCTGTCTATTAAATAATGATCCCATTAAAGCAGTTCCTATTTCTCATTCAACCCTAAATTCCCAGCACCTAGCAAAAGTCTTGGCATATAGTAAACTTCAAGAAGTAATTGTTAAGTGAATGAAAGCATCAGATCTCCTACATCACTGTCACCAGGCTTAATGGCACAATTTGTATAGCCACGTTGACAGAATGGCTTGTTTTCATTAAGTAATCTTTAGAGATTTCCCAGCTGCTGTACACATATTGAATCACCCATAGGTTTAGCAATTTCTATATGAAGTTACAAATCTTTATCCATGAGCTTCCCAGGTAAAGAATACATCATAGTAGAGGATGCAAATAACTGTAATTGAACAACAATAAAGTAATTATTT
>PVJI01021780.1:0-26520 GCA_004026765.1 Micronycteris hirsuta
GCTCAATCCACTGAGCTACACCAGCCAGGGCTTGCATTCCCCCATTTTAACTAACCTCTTGATGTAAAAGAGTTGAATTATGTAGGAATTTGTGTCTTCTAAATTGTGTGGATTCAGATTTATATTCAGTTCGTAGTAGAGCTTCATATAAGGAAAAGGTTCTGTGTTCACAGTGTAGTGATCATTTCCTACTTGTGGATATTTTGAATACAACAGCTTTGAGATAGAATTTACATACTATATAATTTGCCCAGTTACAGAATATAATTCAGTGATTTTTTTGTGTGCTCAGAGTTATGCAACCATTACCACAATCAGTATTAGAATATTTTTATCACCCCGAAAAGAAACCTCATACCCTTTGGTAGTGACTTCCATTTCCCGCCAGCCTTCCAGTCCTAGGCTCCACCAGTCTACTTTCTGTTGTATGAATTTGCTTTTTCTGGGTATTTCATATAAATACAGTCATGTAACATGTGATCTTTCACTTAGCATAGTGTTTGAAAGGTTCATTTATGTTATAACATGTATCATACTTCATTCTTTTTTATTGCTGAATATGATATTCCATTGTATGGATATACCACATTTTACTTATTTAACCATCAACTGATGAACATTTGTGTTGTTTCCCATTTTTGGCTGTTGAGAATAACGCTGCTGTGAGCATCGACACACAAGGTTTTGGGTGGGCATATGTTTTCATTTCTTTTGGGTCTGTACTTAGTGAAATTGCTGGGTCAGATGACAACTCTATGTTTAACTTTTTGAAGAACCTGCTAAACTGTTTTCCAAAGTGGCTGCACCTTTTTACCTTCCCACCAGCAGTGTATGAGGATTTTAATTTCTCTGCATCTTTGCCAACACTTGCTATTATCTGTCTTGTTTGATTATTGCCATTCTGTGGTGTGAAGTGGTATCTCGCTGTGGGTTTGGTTATCATTTCCCTAAAGACTAATGCCACTTACAGATTTTGTAACTGTCATTAAACATTTCAGTCTTCAGATAGAAATTACTGCCTTTTTATTGATATTTATTTGGTATGATTTACTTTAAAATTCCACATCTCCTCTTAACAAGGGGACCTTTTGTAAGTTGTAAGATATCAATGGAATTGGGATCTTTGATTAAGAGAATACTTCTCATTAGGAAAATGGAGTTACCACTCTGAATATATTTTGTCAGTTCTGGGTTAGTAGTCTCCATACCTATATATATAGTAAAAGACCATACTCAAAAGTGGAAATACAAATATTTTTGAGAGTATTGGTGGGCAAGAAAGGGTTGATATTTTGGAAAATATCCTGAGAGTTAAAATTATTGAGGAGGCTTTGAATTTTCTATACCCTGTAGTCTTCTCTGTGTTGAATTTTTACATGAAAGGGACATACAATAAGTTTGTTTGTCTTCTTTCCTGTTATCCCTTTCCTTTGATATTCTTTAATTGTTATATTTTAAGGACATCTTTAGGGATAAGCAAGCTAAATTAACTCAAGGAGTTAAGAGTGCAGCTTTGATGAGGCAAAGGTCATACACAGACTTGCTACATTTCTGCGTAGAATGTCTGTTAGGATGCCTTTGATGGCAGCTAAAGGGGCCTTCTCATTTTGGGAGAGTCCTTAAAACAGCCCAAAGCATGGTTGCCAGCATTTTTCCACAAGTTGGTGTGTGAACTTTTGTGTATTTTTGCATATTTCAAAATACATGCAGCTCTATAAAATCTTGGGTTTTTAGACTGCAAGAAACCTTTGGAAATCACCTAGTTGTAACCTGTAACTTGTTTTTTTAACCCGTAACTTTGTAACTGAGGTGCATAGAAGAGACATAATTTGACTAAGAATATAGCTAAGTTACTGCATTTTTCGGACTATCCGATGTACTGCCCCCCCCAAATTTGGGAGGAAAATAGGGGTGCGTCTTATAGTCCAAATGTAGTTTACCTGGTACTGTATTTTTTGGACTATAAGACGCACCCCCCAAATTTGGGAGGAAAATGGGGCTGTGTCTTATAGTCCGAATGTAGTTTACCTGGCTGTTTACATTTACATTGGTGAAATATTATGTTATTTATGTTACTTAATATTTTACCACATTTTTTGCTTCAAAACTTTTTTTCCTATTTTCCTCCTCTAAAACCTAGGTGAGTCTGGGTTGCATCTTTATAGTCTGAAAAATATGGTACATAGTTAATGTACAATGAGTACTTGGACAATATTGAATGAATGAATGTATACTGAGTCAGTTGATGACAGAGCTGAGACTAGACACTGGGTCTCTTGACTCATACCCTGATGTTTTCCCTCCCTTGTTATGTCACTTTGCAGATAGCACGTAGAGATTTTCCTGGTTGTACCTATAGAAATTCAAGAGAGCCCTGGCTACTGCGGCTCAGTGGGTTGAGCACCGGCCTGTAAACCAAAGAGTCTCTGGTTCTAGTCCCAGTCAGGGCACAGGCTTGGGTTGCGGGCCAGGTCCCTAGTAGAGGGCGCACGAGAGGCAACCACACACACTGATGTTTCTCTTCCTCTATTTCTCCCTCCCTTCCCCTCTGTCTAAAAATAAATAAATAGCCTGGCTGGTGTAGCTCAGTGGATTGAGCGCGGGCTGGGAACCAAGTGGTCCTGGCTCAGTTCCCAGTTGGGGCACATGCCTGGGTTGCAGGCCAGGTCCCCAGTGAGGGCCATGTGAGAGGCAACCACACATTGCTGTTTCTCTCCTTCTCTTTCTCCCTCCCTTCCCCTCTGTCTAAAAATAAAAGAAGTATTATTAAAAATAAATAAATAAAAATAAATAAAATCCGTAAAAAAATAAATTCAAGAGAAAACAAACAGATAAATAGTTCAAGCTTCTTTTCTGACATTTTCTTTGCAATATTTACAGCTGAAGGCAGGTACAATCTCTACACAGCGGATGGCAAATATATCTTCAAGGAAAGAGAATCATTTGATGGCAGAAACATTTTAAAGGTCAGTATGAAACAGAGTGAATTGGAAACCCATTGGCATGTGTCCTAAGTAAGCAAGGAAAACAAGTTGTTCTCCTTTTAACAGTAAACTATATATTTTTTTGATCCTTCCCATGAGGCTCATTGACCGAAAGGGCCATTTAAAAATTTTTTTAATGTCCTAAAAGAAAAAGGAAAATTTTTTTGAGTCTGTTAAGGCTGTGGTACCTCTAAAGTATTTGAAATTGATGATGATTTAAGAAACAAGAATCTAACTATTTGGATCCATAGGAAAAGTTGATTTTAACCTGGTGCATTTTACTCTGTATTTTATCTCTGGAGGTCTGAGTTTGCTTTTTTTGAGTGAAAAAAGAATTGTTTGTCTTGTTCTACTAGGCTTTCTCTTCTCACACAAAACGACTCTCGAAAGTTGCTTCATAATCTATTTTTACTCAGGAATAGCTCATGTCCTAAAAAGTAGGCAATCCAGTTCTGACTGTTGAGGCTTTGCTTTCTCTGTGTTAAATTAATCCATGAAATTTAAATAAAAGGGGTTCTTCAGGATTGCATTTATCTTTCTCCCACAGACCACATTCTGTAATACCCACAATTTATGCCCTCTCTATCAGGTTAACATGCCCTTATGTTTCTGGGCAAAGAGAAACATAAGTTGATACCAGCGGAGAGGTGTGATTCTGCATTTTACTTGTTCTGTAATGGCTTTAGGTCACGTTTGCAAGGCCCAGGGTGTTTTTTGGTGCTGGGAGAGGGTGTGGGAGAGGGAAGGAGAGCCAGAGAGAATGTGAATGCATATAATAACTTCAAAATTAGCTTTAGCTTTGGAAATGCTTTTCTTCTTCCTTCCCTACCCTATCTTCTGTTCCCTTATCTGGTCCCTTAACAGTTTTCTTGCTCAATGCCTAAAGTGACCTTATTGCCTCTACTTAATGACATCACTCTTTAGCAGCTGCAAAGCCCAACGGAGCAATGACAGCATTCACTGAGGCAGGCACTGCAGCTCCCACATCAGGGCCATACTGAGTCCTTCTTTTCCTTTCGTCTCTCCTCTTTTCGAATGTGTGTGATAGGAATGTGCTTCTTCCTCTGTCTCATTTCCTTGGGGCTTTTTCAATAGTGTAATTAATTAGTTTGCTTTTTTTTGTTGCCGTTGCTTGATTAAGAAGGAAAATAGACTGAATGGGAAAAGAAATCTGTAGGAATGATTCAAATCATCTTGATTCTTTTGGAATTAGAAATAAAGCCCAGGAGATGTATTGATGTGAGGTGCTTTGATACCCGTAAGAGGGGGGTGCCAGCAGAGAGCCTGTGTGTGAGGTGGCTGTGTGAACATTATGGATCTCTCACTTGATATTTAATTTCTGTCATTTGTTAAGTCAGTGTTCCATTTAAAGAAGTTTTGCCTTGAAATCCCCTAACCACCCCAGCGATGGCATGAGTGTAGCTCCCTCTAGTGTTGACAAGGTCCTGCTGTGTCTGCATCTGTAGCAGTATTGCCCTTGCTGGTTCATGCCTCATCAGACTGTTAGAGTTGCGCCCTGCTCGGGTACTTGGAGATCATTTATTTAATCCAGTTCCACACTTTACTCTCTAAGAACACAAGATCCAACATGGTTAAAGTGATTTGTCAAAGTTTGTCGCTAGTTAGTAGTAGATCCGAATCAACAAAAATTTAAAACGCCCAAATTGAAATTGTTTCTTCTGCCTCCCATAAAGATACTCAGTGTTTAGGTAGAGATTATTAGGTATTTGAAATTGGGCATATCTACTTGAACTGTGATAATGTGTGATGAAAACTTGTTCTTTAAATGTTAGGGCAATCAGTGTACCGGTTTGTCTAAAATTGTGGCTAATTAAGAATTGGACTTTTGAACTGATTTCAATACTAACACCAGCAGAAATACTTACTATGTACCACCTGCCAAACCATGTGCCCTACAGATAAAACAGTCATTATGATATAATCCCCACCTTCCAGGAGCTTCTTGTCTTTGAAGGGATGCAGATGGCTACTAGGCAGTTACAGAATGAGTATGGAGGAATACCTTGGAATACAGATCATCATAACAAAGCATTTTTTGGTATAGTTTCTAATATTTTACTCCAGAAAATATAAAGATAACCTTTCAGCTGTGTTTAATCAAAGGAATTAAGTGTTCTTTGAAATAAAGGTGACATATGGCCTTCAGTAATTACCCACTAAATGCATAAGAGGTAATTATATTTGTAAAGTAGTTATGGCAGCCCACCTTTTGGAATTATCATGAATGGACATGTCTTTGTCAAATAGAACATGAGAACCCATGGCTTCTGAAACTCTTAGGGGGAAAAATTCTGAAAACCAGTGCATTATATATATATTTTTGTACCAGATATAATTATTATATTTAAAAGGGGAAAATTCATTTCACTTGGAACTGACTTGGAATAAACAGAAAGGTTAACTGCATGGGTTGTTAAGGTTGAATTCAGTTGCATTTCCTACTGCAGTTCATGTGTGTGCAGCATATTAACAGCTACGCAGGTCTGGGGCAGGGATGCTGGTGATGGGAAGCTGCCTTGGAAAAGAGTCAGCTCATCTACCATTCAAAGAGAAACAAAACAAGAAAGCAAGTCATTGCTCATTGCTGTAAGAATTTAATGAGTAACAACCAATTGAAATTCTCCTCCATGAAGAGAGTTGGTCGTTTTGGCTCAATATAATACTATGTGTCTGGGTGCCTCAATAAGAAAAAATTTCAAAAAGCTCTAGTGACTTAGAAGTAGAAGCCACATTTTTCTTTTGCACAGCTCTTGTGGTAGTTGTTGCAGGTGTAATAAACTAGTATTTGGTTATTTCTAGTTAAAATAAGACTTTTCTTACCCTAAAAAGACATCAAAAGAACTGAACACTAAAGAATCATTCTCCTGTGTTTTTCAAACCAGAAAAGGAAGAGACATATTTAGTTAGGGTGGTTTTTTTCTTAACAGAAGACTGACAGATAACTCTGAAAGGAGGATGTTTGAGTAAAAAAGACCTAAGCCAAAAAAATAGGATCGTGTCCCCTCAGAGCACCTCCATTTCTAATCTAAGAGATACAAACTGTTTTACTATTTGTTTCTCCATAGACAGTGATAAAATTATGCTGACCTAAAGACACACTGCCAGGAAATAACTGTTCCCTTGCTAGCTAGGAGGACAATGGTCATTAACTGCCAGCTTCTGGGGAGAGAAATGGCCTTAATGGCAGTCTGTTTGGGGGACTTATGAAATGGTCTTAAGCGGTAAAATCAGTATTCCGGGAGTGTGCTCGTAGCAGATTGAACAGGGTACAGTATTCACTGTTCAAAAGCACGGCTCTAGCTGCAGAGTGCAGAGGAGACATCAGAGCCCAATGCCGTACTCACCAGAGGAGGTGGTCAGGTACAAATAAAGGCATAGTAATATATTTGGGGAGGAACAGAGTACTAAGGTCCAAAATCAAAGCACACTGTGAAAGTGCCGTTTCTTTAGACAACTAAAAGTCCTGGGAAATATAAGCCAAATAAAAAGGAAATGAATTTGTGCCTTTTCCACTTAATGTGTGATAATCTTTAAATTTAGGAAAAGAGGGAATTTGCAGTATTTAACTATATTAATTTTAGTGCTTTACTTGGAAATATGTTTTAACTCTAGTCACATTGAGACTTTTCTTGAAAGATGTAAATAAGAGTAAGGCAGGTTTTTTGCTTGTTTATTTTGTTTTTGCTTTTATTCTATCTTTGTTCCTTAAGATCTTTAAAAGGACAGCTGAAATGAATAAATTTAAAGTAGATCTTTAGTTTGCTTTACTTAAAGAAGTTTCTGTAAAGGAACCTGTTTAAAAATACATACTATTTATTCTTTTTTAGTGATATATAAGTACATAAAACATGTATGTACTGTTAAACAAATAGTGCATACAGGGAACAGTGTAACTACTACCAAGGTCATGTCCTTCCCTGGCCCATTTTCTAGTTTGTTTGTTCAAAGGTAACAAAGGGACAATTAAGTTCTTAAACAATCTCAGTGAAGAGGCTTGACTTGAATAATTCCTTCGTTTTGAAGTATTAGAATAGTACTGAAAAGACTTTTATTTTTTATTTTTAGGGAATAGAGGTGAGATTGAGAAATACGTGGTAATTCTTTAAGAAAAGATATTAATGTCTACAAATGAAGACTAGTGTTATAGAAAGTACTGTATAATATTTCTAAGGAAGAAAACATTGTGTTTTTGATTGTCCAATTCAATAGCCAGTCATATACTGTTCCTGAAAATTACTTCTTAGTCACATGGTTCTTCTTTAGAATATTTTTTTTTTCAAAACTTAACTTTTTCAGAAAGCCTTTCCGTGAGAGTCTATCACCAAATATCCCAGTGCACTGTTGTATCAGCGTAAATAACAGCACTGAATGTGTACTGAAGCTACTCTCTCTCATCACCACCATGGCTGTGATGTCGTTCTTACTGCCCAGTGTAACTGGAACTTTACATTTTAATTTTATGTAAGTAAAATCACTAAGCAGGTGTCACTTCCTCTCTAGACTGTTCATGCTTATACATGGTTGACACTTACTAAATTCAGGTCACTTGGTCGTGCTAATATTTTGTAACAGCGTTTATCTATAGCATTGAAAACAATCATATTATTATTGACAACCATGCAATGTACACAGCTTTTTAGAGGAGCAAATGTACAACTTTCTGAAGAATTTCACTTGGAAAATAAAAATAAGATGTTATTGAAAAGGTCAATTAGAGAATAAGAGAGCCCATGGAAATTACATACGTACACTGACAAATACATATATTCAATTAAGGAAGATAAAGTTAAGGAAATCTCTGTCGAAGGTAAAGGGAAAATATGAGGGCAAATGTGATGAAGATGATCCTCAGGCAATGCAAAAGTTAACTAGTAGGGTTCTAAAAGTAGAAAATAGACCTTGAGGTCTTAAACTTGAATGGAGCAATCTCTGGACTGGCTATAGCAGGTACTGGGCAGTAGCAGAGAAAACTCTTTCACAGGAAGTTTCATCACCCTTTGCCTAGAAATATTCCTCCAAGGAACCCCCTCTAATGGCCAGTACACAGTCAAAGATGATCTGTCATGTGTGGAAGCCACTCCTAATGAGCAGAGAAACATCAAAAACTCATAAAGACATGAGAGTTATCAGGCTTAGGCCAAAAATGTCTATGCCTACCGTGTTCACAGAAATAAAAGCCAAGCTTAACATTTTTATCAGGTAATTGGGAACTATTAGAAAAGAAAAGTGATGTAGCAGTTCTGAAGAAAAACCAAGTAGAAATGCTACAATTGTAAAATGCAGTGAGTGAAACTAAGAGCTCAGTGGATGGGTTTGACAGCAAATTAGACATTAGCTGAAGAGGGAATAGTGAACTGGAAGTTGGGTCAGAAGAAGTTACTCAGAATGTGGCCTGCCCAGAAGGAATAAAAATTACACATGAGAGAATAAGAGACATCACGGCTGGAGTGAGAAGATCTAAAATACATTCAATTGGAGTTCCAGGAGAGAATACAGGGAATGGGGCAGAGCTCACGAAAGACACCGATCTGTAGATTAAAGAAGCCAAATGAATTCCAAACAGAAGTTCTCTTAAGAGGTTTTATTACCCTTTTCTTTCCTACAACTTGTGACTGAATTATGGACATTAACCAAATATACTTGTTGGCAGAATGCATATTACAAAGAACAAAACCAAGGAAATTAAGCTAAAGAATGCTTTTCTTAAAGTTGGATATTAAAAAAAGGATAAAAGGTATTCAAGAGTCCTTTTTACTATTCTTATAACTTTTCTGTAAATTTGAAACTATGTCAAAATAAAAAAAAATTAAAAAGAAGGAAGGAAAGACAGACAGACATGTACTTAGGAGGGAATAGGATACCAGCCCTTTGTTCTGTGTGTACATTTTTTAACAATCACTTTCCAGAGAAGTTTGTGTGAAGTCTTAGCTGTGTTTTGTCCCAGTGTTTAGGATAGATGCAAGTTTTATTAACTGCTGATCTTACCACAAAAATTGGGCCATGTGATTTCAGAGGGTAAAAATGTATGTGTGTTTGTGTGTATATGGAACAATTTCCTGATGAGAACGTCTAATACTAGAGGAAGCTACTAAGAAGATAGATGCATCTTTCATTAGAGTGGTTTTTTTTCTTTTGTTTAAAGAAGTGAGAGTCCATTTCTCTGTAAAGCCATTCTTCCTGCCATCATCCCTCTCAAACTATTCTATTTTAAATTCCCTGAAACCACTGTGGCCACGTAGCTCAGTTGGTTAGAGCGTTGTCCCGATACGCCAAGGTTGTGGGTTTGAACCCCAGTCAGGGCACATACAGGAAGTAACCAATGAATGCATAAATAAGGGGAACAACAAATCAATGTTTCTCTCTCTCTTTCCCTAAAAAATTTCAATTAAGTTCCCCGAAACCTATCTCTTACCTCTATCATTGTACTTAAACAGCACTGTAAAAAGTCACTGGGAGCCTCTATTTGTTCAGTACTTGACCTACTTTTACTTTTACCTCGTAACCACATTGAGAGTATCAAGCCCTTTTCTCCATCAAATGCTGTCTTCTCTTGGCTTCGGTGGCAGTTGTCTCTCCTGGAGTATTTCCTGCCTCTGCATCTACTTTTTAAAAATTCACTGCCTTATATGGCCACTCCATATAAGGGTTTAGTTTTTATCTGTGTTTTCTTTTATTGTGACCCTGTTCTTTCCAAAGGCTGCTCATTCTTTAAAGCCCAATATAGATATCACCCCTCTCAACTTTGGTTTTGCAGAGACCTGTTACGTGCCCTCAGCGCTTAGCAATGTGCCTTGCGTGAGCAAGCACGGAGGAAGTTTTTTGGATGACTAAAACTGTTTTCCACAGAAATCAGATTTTGGAAGAGAAGAAAAGGATTTTTTGTTTGTCAAGGGGATATTTTTTGCACTATGCTTAAGGTAAACTCCTGAGGGGGTGTCCAACCTTTTGGCGTCTCTGGGCCACATATTACATACAAAAACGCTAACAAAAACTGAGGAGCAAAAAAAAAGGTTTTAAGTAAATTTACGATTTTGTGTTGGGCTGCAGGTTGGACACCCCTGTGAGTGCCTGGGCCGGCAAACTATGGTCTGAGGGGGGAATATGTCCTGCCACCTGTTTTGTGTATGGCCCTCAAATTGTGTATGGTTTATATGTATATTTTATAAAGATTTTATTTATTTATTTTTAGAGACAGAAGAAGTGGGGGAGAAAGAGGGAGAGGAACATCCATTGGTTGCCTCTCACACGCCCTCAACTGGGGTTCTTCGCCCTGATTAGGAATGGAACTGGCGACCTTTCAGTTTCCAGCCCACCGAGCCACACTAGTTAGAGCTGGTTTTTATATTTTTTAAAGGTTGAAAAAAATTAAGAGGTGAATAGTATTTCGTGACATGTAAAAATTACATGAAATTGAAATGTCAGGGTCAAGAAATAAAATTTTATCGGAACATAGCTATCCTCATTTGTTTACACATTGCCGACCGTTTTTGCGCTACAGTGCTGGAGTTGAGTAGCTGGGGTGCAGATCACATGGCCACTTTTTTCCCTTGTGGAAGAGTTTCCTGACCCCTGCCTTAGAGTTCAGTTTAATTTTCTTCCTGCTTTATGATTAGATATGATCCTCAAGATATACTAGTTATGTCATATGTATTTAATTAACAACACTCAATCCTACTGAATTTCTCTTTATTTGAATCTTTTCTAGAAAATTTTTTTTTATTATATTTTATTGATTATCCATTATAGTTGTCCCAGTTTTTTCCCCTTTGCAACCCTCCACTCAGCACATACCCCCTACTCCCTCAGGCAATCTTCACACTGTTTTTAATGTCCAATGTAATGTCTGCTTTGACTCTGTGTCTTGGTAATGTGGCCTAAGGTAGTAGGTGTCCTGTAGGGTCCAGTGGCACAGCCTCCCCTATCACCCAAGCTGGGTACTCAAGGTGTGCCCTTTGTGTGGGCTGAGTACACCCTCCTCTTGTAGTTGAGCCTTGGTAGCTGTTGACAGATCAATGGAAGGGATTTACCCAGGCCAGTCAGCTTCAAGGACTGGCTGTGACCACTGACCACCAACCTCTGCCCTCCGTGGATGATCAGCTGTGCAGGGGCAGGGTGGTGGTGCTCTGACATGGTCTGTAGCTGTCCACCGGGTGTGCTGGCCCTGGGGTTTCCTGGGTGGTGCAGGCCAAGGTCAGCTCCCACCTGTGTTTTGCCTAGGGTCACCCTGCATGAGGTATAAAGCAGTCTGAGATGGCTGTTACTTGTGCTGGGCTTGGAGATTCCCAGGTGAAGGCAAGCTGTGTGTCTAGGCTGGTTGCTGCTAGTGCTGGGTCTGGAGCTCACTGAGGCCATTGGCTGCTTGTTTGAGATGATTTAGGGCCTAGTGAAGCAGGAACCACAACCAGCCATTCATAGGAAAAGCAGCTTATGTGGACCTCTAAGTTGGGTGGGCGGAGTCTCTGGGGATCTCCAGGGTGGGGCAGACAGTGTTAGCCAGGTTGATGGAGTCTCAGATATGGCACTCGCCTGCCTGCTCTGTGGCTCTGTGGGGGTAGGGTTCACAAAAGGGACAATGGCTTCTGCCCACCTTTCTATCTGGGAGAAAGCTGTCCCCCAGCTCTTGTGTTGGTGCCAGACACCTCACTTCCTTCCTGTATGCCACTGGTATCTTCCAAGCTATTACCCCTGTGCCGGAGCTCAGAGGGAGTGAGTCTGAGTAAGTCTGTGTGTGGGTACTTTAAGAGGAACTGCTTGGGACTCCAGAAGCTTCTTCTACAAACTCAGTCCCTCATGGGTTTTGCACTTAGAAGTTGTGGGGACTTATCTTCCTGGCACTGAAACCCTGGGCTGAGGGGCCTGTTGTGAGGCCGGCACTCCTCACTCCCCAGATGTCCCTCCCAAATTTTTATCCACCACATGTGATTGTGGGACCAGCCTGTTCCACGTCTCCGCACCTCCTGGCAGTCTGGACGGATGTGGTTTCTTTAATTTCGTAGCTGTCAGACTCCGTTCAACTCGATTTCTGATGGGTCTGAGTGATGGTTGTTCTATATTTTAGTTTTAATTTTGATGCAGTTATGCAAGGAGGCGATTGTGTTTACATTCTGCCATCTTGACCAGAAGTTCAGTCTGTTTCTTTATTAAAATGAGTTTACTAAGTCCAAGAAAAAATTCTAATTAAATATGCCTCTAACTCATATTCACAATCCTCCATTAATAAATGAAGTTGATTTTTCAATTAAATTTGATTGCAACTTTATTACTCTACATAGCAAATTCAGCTGATATGGATAATAACGAGCTTGACTTTAACTTTCTTTTATTTTAAAATACTTCCAGAACTAATCTGTGCTTCTCTGTGGTATGCACTAATTAACTGGAAACATGAACAACAATTTCTTTTGCAGTTTTGTTTATGCCTTATTATAAAATGTAGTAATAAATTTTTTTAGATATTATTTATTCTTTGAGAGGGGGGAAGGGAGGGCGAAAGAGAGGGAGAGAAATGTTGATAATTGCCTCTCACACACCCCCAACCAGGGACCTCGCCCACAACCTAGGCACGTGCCCTGACTGGCAGTCGAACTGGTGACCTTTCAGTCTGTGCAATGACACCCAAGCCAGTAAGCCATACCAATGATGGCTAATAAAAATTATTGAATGAAAAATAAGGAAAACTGAACTTTTTAAAAAAGATTTCTTAAAATTTATTTTGAGAGAGAGGAGAAAGGAGGGAGAAAGAGAGGGAGAGAAATATCCATGCATGGTTGTCTGTCGTGCACCCCCCACTGGGGACCCGGCCCACAACCCAGGCATGTACCCTGACTGGGAGTGGAACCGGTGACCCTTTGGTTCGCAGTCCAGCACTCAGTACACTGAGCCACACCAGCCAGGGCATGAATACTAAACTTTTAAGTAAATTGTGCTAATTTTATAATTAGCATGGATATCAGAAAAAAGTGGAGTTTAGGAAGGAACCTGTGACAAGACATCTTGCCAAAATATGGCCGGTGTTACTCTGCAGTATTAGTGATAAAATTAGGCTCTACCTCTATTCTTGATAATTAAAAAACAAAATTCATGAAAATATTATTACAGGCTTTTCATATTTTGCTAATAATAGGAAAAACATACTATATGTTAAAAAGGATCTGAAAGACTTCTCACAGGTTTCTTAGCACATCAGATATATTTTTAAAAAGTGCAGTTTGAAATGCTTCAGTTTGGTTTTGTATGTTCGTATTTTAGGCAATTTAGGTTAGAGCAGGGGTGTGAGGAAGATTCGAATCGAAGTAGTATATCACCAGCCCTTTTCCTCAGGCCCTGGCAGGTGTGGCTCAGTTGGTTGGAACATCTTCCTGTAAACCGGAAGGTGTGACTCCAGGTTAGGGCACAGACTGTGGGTGGGCTCCACCCCTGGCTGGGGCATATACGAGAGGCAGCCTGATTGATGTCCGTCCCTTCCCCTCTCTCTAGAAATCAGTGTGCATCTTCTCAGGTAAGGAAAAATATAAAAAAAACTGTCCCTCAGAATTTGTGTGTCGCTTTGCCTGGAAAGTGAAGTCTTAAAAACATTAACCCTGGCTGGTGTGGCTCAGTGGATTGAGCGCTGGCTGTGAATCAGGGTCGCTGGTTCGATTCCCAGTCAGGGCACATGCCTGGGTTGCAGGCCAGGTCCCCAGTGGGGGCCATGTGAGAGGCAACCACACATTGCTGTTTCTGTCCCCTTCTCTCTCCCTCCCTTCCCCTCTCTCTAAAAATAAATAAATAAAATTTAAAAAAAATTAATGAGGGCAACCAAAGATATGTCTGTCAGTGAGGTGGAAACAAACCATTATTAAAATTAAACGGGAAAATGCGCAATTGGCTGATTTTTGACAAAGTCAACATTTGTTCTAAAAGATGCACCTTTCCTGGTGTGTTGCTATCTGTACAGACACTATGTGCCTTTCTCCCTTCGCTGTCTTTTGAATTTGTGGTCATTGGTTATTCATCTTTGCAGTCATCCCGGACTACTTCTAAGTGCCGTGTTGGCTCAGGCAGGGAAGGATGGACTTGAAGGGTCTAACCTACACGGTAACAAGAAAGAAATAGACCATGGTTTGGCAAAGAAAATGAGAGTAGAAAAAAAAAATTAAGAGATTAAATTACTTTTCTTAAAATTGTTTCTGTTTCTTATCAGGATGAAAAATATATATTTTATTGAATACCTAGTAATACCAAGCTAGAGTCTTGGTGTATTCGGGAATGGGAGACAATAATTATTTGTCTTTGTCCCTTTTATATCATTCCTATGAACTTTTTGAACAGGGTGTCTGTTCTTATTGTGGGAAATATTCATCTCTTTTAGGAATTCATTTCTGGTGGTCAGTCATATCGTTTTGGGTGTAGTTCACAAATGAAGTGAATTGGGTTATGGTTCACTTTGCATTTATTTTGTTTTTTTTAAGTTGTAAAATATACATAAGATGGACCATTTTAACCATGTTAAATGTATAATTCAGCGGCATTGAGTGCATTCATACTGTGCAGCCCTCACCATCAGCCGTCTCCAGAACTCCTGCATCGTCCCACGTTGAAATTCTATACCCTTTAAATAGTAACGCCTCATTTTCTCTCCTCTGCTCAGCCCTTGGCAACCACCATTCCACTTTCTGTCTCTAAGAATTTGAGTACTCTAGGTACCTCAGGTGAGTGGAATCATACAATATGTGTTCTTTTGTCTCTGGCTTATTTCAGTTACATGTTTGCAAAGTACATCTGTGTTGTAGCATGTAGCATGTATCAGGATTTCCTTTTAAAGACTGAATAATATTCCACTGTATGTATATACTCCATTGTGTGCTTTTAGCTATAGTGTAAACAAACCTACAACCGAATATAAATATGTACCCAGAGCTTGTGACAGGTCATCTTTGAAGCCACTTGTTGTTTAAAGACCAGACCAGATGAAGTCCTGTCGGCCGGGCGGCTGGGGGCCACAGTGTCTGCGTATTGTTCTGGATGTGAGAGGCGCTGGTGGAGAGACAGCCGAAACCAGAGTGGAGCCTGCGTGCCACAGAACTGTGGTGACTTCTTAAGAAACGATGTCCTTTTCTCCATGTCCCAATCATGAAGCAATTTTAGAATTAATCCTCAAATGTCAGTATTATTATTGTAAAGTAAAAGTGAAAAAACAGGATGTAAGTCAACCAGAACTCGATTCAAAGTTTATTCTCTCAGTTGTAGGTTAAAACACTGATACCAGTTCCTTCGGTTGTGGAGGTCTTGTAGCTCCTGGTGCGTGTGTGTGTGGGGGGGGGTAGCCCTCTCTCTCTTCCAAGGCCGTCTGCTTGGCTGACCTATCCCTCACCTTTGCAGAGGGGAAGGAGTCCATCTGAACTAAATTGAAGATAAGTAGTGTGTGTTATAATATATAATGCTCCAGTGGTGTTATTGAAGGCAGGTCCTATGATCCCCACAGAGGATAAAGTATTTCATGTCTTGTTTAATAACATGACTTAGTTTAAAATCCAAGGTAACATGTGGCGGCCTCTCCTGTCTCCCGAGGAACCTTTACACACCCAGGTAATTATTCGGACAGTTGTTTATGTGCGGAGATAGTCTTGCTGTTGTCTGCCGTTGCTGAGGGGCACCTGATGTGCTCTGTAATGTCTGGATGCTGTTCTCCTGGTGGAGAAGTTGGAGTAGAGGTGGGCTGAGCCCGATGACCTTGTTTTCTCCTCTCTCACTTTGTTCTTTTTCTGAATTTGTTACTTGGCACAATAGTCAGCCCCTTTGTGCCTAGAATCCCTAAAGCCACTTGCGTACTGACCCCTAGGCCAAGGAGAAATCATCTCTGCTGCTGTCCCAATGGTCCCCTTCAGGGCTTCCTTTCTGCTGACTTGCACTTCTTTTCTCATCCACAGTACACAGATCACTTACCTTCTGTTGTAGTTGTTTGAGGAACAGTTGTGAATAATACCTGAGGGAAGATGACCCAACCAAAAATAGGAATGGTAACATACTTGAATGGACATTAAGAGGCATTCTTCTGAAGGAAGGAATTGATCTGCAGAAACATTATCTGGATTAGTTCCAAAAGGGCTCCTACCTTTAGGGCTGGTAGGTCACAGGCTCAGGGCATTGAAGAGTCTTTGCTGGCTAGCAGCCACAGGGGGCAGTTTTGTCCTGGTAAAGCAGTAATATTTCTGGCCTGAGAGGCAAAGCTTTCTCTGGAAGAAATTTTGCAGCAAACTGAACTCCCAGCGGCCCGTCTCTGCTGCTAATTCTACGTGCTGCTGTGGAAAAGGGCAGAGCGTGCTTGTGTGCGCTGAGATTGGGTCTGCGCTCTTCAGCTGTGTCAGCACCGCCTCATCTCCTCCTACCTCCACCACACATTTTTTTCTTGCTAGTTTTTAAAATTGAAAGGCTCCGCAGGGAGGGGAAATCCCTTGGTGTTTTGAGTATTGAAGTGCTCAGCAGAACTGCCTGGCATCCTGTTTGTATATGGCAGTTTTAATTCACTCTCTAATAGGTCATTTGGCCTTACCAGCAGAGTCTTAAACTTGATAATCCTTACATCAGCAGTGTGGCTCAGGCCAAAAGTGCAACCCTGAGTGATTATTTGAAGGAAGTTTTAAAGCCTTCATCCCCTGGCTCTGTTTGTCTAGCTTCTGCCTGGCTCCTCCTTACGTCAGGCCAGGTCCTTAACCCTCCCCATGCTCACTGCAGCTGTGACAGACAGAGCCTTTGGGAGAGCAGAATGAAGGAAGTTCACGTTCACATGCCCATTCTGTGCAGGGAGCTCAGTAACTTTCACATGCCATTTCAGTCCGTGGAGGTAGGACCGGCGTTCTGGTCACAGGCAGGTTTTTGGTTCTCTTTGGAGACGTGCAAAGCAGGAGTGCCACAGTGATGGGCTGAAAAATCACAGCTCTTCCACTGACTTACAGCTTCCTGGCTTTTTTCCTTATGGTGGCAACTGATGGTGTTAAGAACTGCTCCTCCCACAGACTGGCCTTTGACCTTGCTTCTTGGATCTGAGGGGTCTCAGGCCTTCTGGGAGAGCATTATATCCTCTCTTTATTGGCTCCGTCACCACTGATTGCGGCAGTTGGAGGTTTCAGATTAAAAGTGGCACCTTGGGCAGAGTGGGGCCTGTTGGGATAGTAAGTACCTGCCGACAGCATTGTTTTTTATTCCGAAGTAGATGTTTTAATCCCAGTCTTCATATGCCCTGAAGTAGATGTTCTAGTTCTGGTCTTGATTGGTCCTGAAGTGCAGTTCCTATTCGATTCTTCAAAAACGTTACAGCGCTGGGAACCCAGATCCTGGCTGCAGAGACCGTGAGCTGTCAGAGGCCTGCCGACCGTTCTTCTTTCAAGGAAACTGCTCTCTGGTTCCTGTAACGATGCATTGGTGGTTGCAGTCAGTGAGTGACAATAATAATCAGAGCTCAAAATGACATCATATAATTTATCTTTCTGTAACTACAGAACATCCTTACAAATCGTGGCCCCTGATTAAAAACAGGGAAATTGGAGAAAGAGTGGCTGTGTGATCATTGATAGGAAAGCTTTAAAGTCTGGTTTTCCCTAAGTACCATTTTGACCTCTCTCTCCAGTAGAAAAGAAGTCTCTACCTTTCGTTTCCAGGTGAAGTTGTGTGTGTTTTGTGTACGTGTAGAGGAACACGGCTTACTTTAGTGGATGCTTAGTGAATGGGCTCAATTGTATTCTTTTGTAATGATAGTTAGAAAGAATTCGTAGGAGTGTACGGTCTGGGTGAATATTTTAAAAGCAGATGGAAGGATTTTTTGACCCTTGAGTGTATTGGAGCTCCATTTTCCTTCCCGTCTCTTCACATCTTGGCCACAAAACCAAGTGCATGCTCCCGTCACTGTCTGATTGCACATGGGATGGAGCTGCTCCTGCACTTGACATTCTTTGCGACACATTTGTTACTTGAATTGTAAGGCACGTACATAGTGCCTTGTGGACACGCCTTCTCTTGGCCTGTCCTCTGGGCTTGCTCCTAGGAACTCTTAAACTTATATTATAATGTTAGTGGTCCTAGCCTGTCTCTGTTTCTTATCTTTTACATGGAGATAATAATGCTCAGCTGTTTACATCACAGCAGTTTTTTGAAGGGTTAATGAGCTGAGCTTTCTGAGATACTTTTAGATCCTTAGGTGAAAGGTGTCATTTAACCACAGCAAGGCTGGGAGCGCCTTCCCAAAGAGCTTAAACTGCTTGTCAGATGATTTTCCATTTATCCTTGTACCATCCCTGGTAGGGCAGTAGGTGGGTGAGCTTATTATTAAGTGCAAAATAGTGTTATTACTGTTACTTTTATCTGTAAGCAGGGGGTAATTGTGAGAATTAGAAGCTGATAAAACAGATTATGGGAGAAAAACACTGGCAAAACTTCAAAGTATCATGCATTTGTTATTCCTGTTTACTTTGGGTCTCAAAAGTCTAATTGCCATGCATGAAAAAAATAGAAAGCATTTTTTTCCTTGGGAGAAATGGGACCTAGTCCATCCTTCTAAGTACTTGCATTAACAACACCAGCACTTATTTTCAGTTGTACCAGATTTATGTTCTAAGGGTTAAACTCATGTACGAGGAGACTTCCAAAAAAAAATGGAATTTATTTATAAAAAATTATGTATTTATTCTTACATATTTAAATTTCAGCCTCCTTCAAAGTACTCTCCATTTGATGCAATACACCTGTGGAGATTAAAAAAAAAAAAGATTTGCCCTGGCTGGTGTAGCTCAGTGGATTGAGCACAGGCTGTGAACCAAAGGGTCGCCGGTTCGATTCCCAGTCCGGGCACATGCCTGGGTTGCAGGCCAGGTCCCCAGTGGGGGCCGTGTGAGAGGCAGCCACACATTGCTGTTTCTCTCCCTCTCTTTCTCCCTCCCTTCCTTTCTCTCTAAAAATAAATAAATAAAATCTTTAAAAAAAAAAAAAGATTTTATTTATTTATTTATTTTTAGAGAGAGGAAGGGAGGGAAAAAGAGAGAGACATCAATGTGAGAGAGGAACATGAAACGGTTGCCTCTCTCATGCTCACAAACCAAGAAATGTGCCCTGACCAGGAATCAAACCAGTGGCATTTTGGTTTGCAGGCTGGCACTCAATCCACTGAGTCACACTAGCCAGGGCCATCAAGACTTTTTTTCGCACTGCTCAAAACAGTTTTTGAACTTGTCAAATTTTAAAAAATACATATTTTATTATTATGCTATTAAAGTTATCCCAATTTTTCCCTTTGCCCCCTCCATCCGGTACCCCCACACCCTCCAGCAATCAACCCCTTAGTTAATCTTCATGGATCATGCATATATGTTCTTTGGCTTCTCCATTTCCTATACTATTCTTGACATCCTCCTGTCTATCCCTTTAACATTTTATGTAATAGTGGCTTGGTGATGACAAACTACTTTAGCTTTCCTTTTGTCTGGGAAGCACTTTATCTGCCCTTCCATTCTAAATGATAGCTTTGCTGGATAGAGTAATCTAGGTTGTAGGTCCTTGCCTTTCATGACTTTGAATACTTCTTGTGAGTCCCTTCTTTCTTACAAAGTTTCTTTTGAGAAATCAGCTGATAGTCTTTTTTTAAATTACTTTATTGTTCAATTACAGTTGTCTGCATCCTCTCCCCTATCCCCACGCTCCTCCCCCTTGGTTCTGTCCATGTGTCCTCCATTGTGGTTCCTGAAAACCCTTCTCCCCATAGTCCCCTCCCCCCTCCCCTTTGGCTATTGTTAGATTGTTCTTCTTTTAAAAAAGATTTTATTTATTTATTTTTAGATAGAAGGGAAGGGAGGGGAGAAAGAGAGGGAGAGAAATATCAATGTGTGGTTGCCTCTCACACAGCCCCCACTGGGGACCTAGCCTGCAACCCAGGCATGTGCCCGGACTGGGAATCAAACTGGCGACCCCTTGGTTTGCAGCCCATGCTCAATCCACTGAGCTACACCGGCCAGGGCTGTTAGATTGTTCTTAAGTTCAATGTCTCTGGTTATGTTTTTCTTGCCTTTTTCTTTTGTTGATTATGTTCCAGTTAAAGGTGAGATCATATGGTATTTGTCCCTCACCTCCTGGCTTATTTCACTTAGCATAATGCTCTCCAGTTCCATCCATGCTGTTGCAAAGGGTATAAGCTCCTTCTTTCTCTCTGCTGCATAGAATTCCATTGTGTAAATGTACCATAGTTTCTTGATCCACTCATTTGCTGATGGGCACTTGGGTTGTTTCCAGCACTTGGCTATTGTAAATTGTGCTGCTATGAACATGGGGGTGCATAGGTTCTTTTGGATTGGTGTTTCAGGGCTCTTAGGGTATAATCCCAGTAGTGGAATTGCTGGGTCAAAAGGCAGTTCCATTTTCATTTTCCTGAGGAAGTTCCATACTGTTTTCCACAGTGGCTGCACCAGTCTGCATCCCCACCAACAGTGCAGTAGGGTTCCCTTTTCTCCGCATCCCCTCCAACAGTTATCTGTTGCTTTGTTTATGAAAGCCATTCTGACTGGTGTGAGGTGGTATCAGCTGACAGTGTTATGGGAACTCCTTTGTAGGTAACTCTCCGCTTTTCTCTTACTACTTTTAAGATTTTCTCTTTATCTTTAACCTTTGGCATTTTAATTATGATGTGTCTTAGTGTGTTCCTCTTTGGGTCCAACTTGTTTGGGGCTCTCTCTGCTTCCTGGACTTGCATGTCTATTTCCTTTGCCAAATTAGGGAAGGTTTCTTTCATTATTTTTTCAAATAAGTTTTAAATTTCTTGCTCTTTTGCTTCTGGCATCCCTATGATTTTGATGTTGGTACATTTGGAGATGTCACAGAGGTTCCTTACAATATCCTTTTTTTATTGAATTTTTTTTCCTTGTTGTTCTGGTTGAATACTTATTTCTTCCTTATGTTCCTAAACATTAATTTGAATACTGACTTCATCTCCTTCACTCTTTGTTCTTTATAGATTTTTCTTATTTCACTTAGTGTAACCTTCATTCCTTCTTGGGTCTTTTTTGTGTTGTTGCTGTAGTCAGTGAATTCTTTAAGCATCCTGATTACCAGTGTTTTGAACTCTGCATATTATGGGTTGATTATCTCTGTTTTGGTTTAGTTCTTTTTCTGGGGTTTTGGTCTGTTCTTTCATTTCGGCCATATTTCTCTGCTTTGCTTTTCGGCAGCCTCCCTGTGTTTGATTCTCTGTGTTAGGTACACCTGCTTGACCCCTTGTCTTGTTAATGTGGCCTATTGTAGAAAAGCCACCTGTCTGGGTGAGTGTAACTTCTATAAAGCCTTGGTCATTGGACTTCCATACAGCTCGATTTTCTGACAGTTTTGGATGTCATTTGTTTTGAGGGCTAGTTATAATTCTGTGGGTTATGAGGAGGTGAAGTGTGTTTACCTGCTCCTCTACCTTGACCCTGAATTTGTCGATTTTGGTGACTTAGTGCTTCTGCCGTTTTTTTGTTTCACCATTTCTACGTAGGCAAAACGTTTCCTTTTGAGGAATTTTTTTTCATCGGAGAAACAACAAAAAAGTCGCTCAGGGTAAGATTGGGTGAATAGGGAGGGTGAGGCATGGGGGTCATGCTGTTTCGGGTCGAACACTGAGGAATACTCAGCAGGGTATGGGCAGGTGCGTTTGTAAATCACCCATCTTGAAATAGGCAAATGTGTTGAAAGAGTCTTCAGAAAATTTCACTGAAGCCAAATGCAGCCTCTTAGAACACTGCCAGCTGGTGTACACCGATACAGATGGGTTCCTCGAACACTTGCCTAGTGGGGGAAGTCTGTACTACAAGCGGCCTGCCCTCCAGAAGAAATTCCAAGGTTTTTGGGGCATCCCCTTTGTACACCAGGAATACATTTCCTGTACATTTCTCAGGACTTATGTATTATCACTCTTCATTTTTTACTTCAGAACTGCATTTCCTCCCTGGGCGGGTGGATCTTTTGGTTGGAGCATTGTCCCATACGCCAAAAGGTTGCCAGTTCTGTTCTCGGTCAGGGAACATTCCTAGGCTGCAGGTTTGATTCCCCGTCGGAGTGCATTGGGAGGTAACCAGTTGATGTTTCTCTCTCCCTCTGTCCCCCTTCTCCCCCTTTCCATCACCCTCTCCCTCCCCTCTCCCCCTCTGCCTCCCTTTCTCTTTTCTAAAATTAATAAACAGATCCTTGTGTGAAGATAAAACAAAAAGCAGTGTCATTTCCTATATTGAAATCGTATTGGATACAAACAGTTCACTGGGACCACCCTGCCCGGGAAGTGGATTTCCTTAAAGGAAAGATCTGGGAAAAGACTGACTTCTGCTTTGTCTAAGATTGAAGAGAGAATGAGCCACATTCGGAAAGCCAGATGGGCAGGGTTCCCCCGCACGTTTGTCATTATGCCGTTGAAGGTTGGCCATTTATTCATTTTTGTGGCTTGCGGTCACAGATATGGGGAGGTTCTTCTCTACCCTCTAATCTACCTCTCTGAGATTTTCAGTCTCGTTCTGGCAGCCCAGTCACATGCGGAGTTATTTCTTGTCTTTGATGGTTGTCACGGGGCCCAGGAGGAAGGAGCAGGAGTAGAGGGTCTCAAATGAACACAAGGAAAGATGACCACAGGTAGCCTTTAGGTCTAGCTGTCTGTTCTTCTTCAGTGTATACATTCCTGACCCTAGTTAAACGAAAAATCCTCGGGTATATACAACTGCGCAAAGGACCAAACGTCGTAGGCCCCCACGGCCTCCTCCAACCAATCGCCGACGCGGTAAAACTATTCACCAAAGAGCCCCTACGTCCACTAACATCATCCGTCACTATATTTATTATAGCCCCCATCCTAGCCCTGACTCTAGCCCTAACCACTACGTTACTGGAAATCAGTAATTCCCTCTGTGTCCTCCCTAGGAAACAGACGTATACACACTGAAAATGGTGGGCTTCGCAGATCACGTGAGCAAGGGACAGCAGGATGGTTGGGTTTTCTTTTGCAGTTTTCTGTCAGGAAAGCCTTGGTTTGGACCAAAAATCTCTTATTTTGATGGTCCACATTTTTCTCTTTATTTGCTTGTTTAATTTTCTGAAGATGCTAGGAGTCTTCAGTAAAGGAGAGCATCTGTGTATATAACAGTTTTCGAATATCATACTTCCTTACGTTTAAAATTTTCTTCTTAAATTGTCCAAATTGGTACTTATCATTGTTAAAGGGCAAAAATTTAGTCGAGCGAATTTGAAGATCTAATTGGCTTTACTGAGCCATTCATGAACTGGGCAGGCAGCATTCCATATAGGAAGCAAAGAGGGACTCTGAGACATTGTAGGACACCCAGGGTTTTTATAGGCAGGAAGAGGGTGGAGCAAGAAAGTTATTTGCAAAGAAAAGGATTGTTTTGGGCCAGGACATCTTTTGGGGGCAAAGGTCATACCTTGCAGATTTCCTCACCAGTGCTAATCAGAAAATTTCAGATTCACTTTTTAACAGTACATTCCTGGGAAGGACTGAAACTGTGATTCAGTCTTAGTTTACCGGCCCTGGCTGGGTAGCTTTGGAACATCATCCCTGTACATCGAGGTTGCGAATTTGTTCCCAGGACAGGGCACATGAGTACAGGAATCCACCAATGAAGGCATAAATAAGTGAACCAACAGATTAATGTTTCTCTCTATTTCTCTCCCTCTCCCCCTCTCTCTCCCTTTAAAATCAAATTTAAAAAGTCTTAGTTTACCATTGTGGGGCCAAATGACTACGTTTGGGGCTTGTTGTTTCTTTTTTAACATTACTTATGAAAGATACCACAAATATTGGCAGTCTTAAATTCTATTTTCACTTTCTTATCAAATATTTGTAGTTTTGTGTGACTGTTCATTATTATGTTCCTTTACAGCGGGATTTAAAAAATGCTGGCTTCCACTACAAACAGGGCTTTATGCTGTATGTCACAGAGAAATGTTTTCAGAAAGAAAATGGTTTGGGTTTCAAAATCCCCAAGGGAATTGTTATAAAACAACAGTGAGGAGAAAAGACTCAATTTGATTTAAAAACCTTGATGTGATCCTTTTTAAATTTAAATTTGTTCAGGTCGGGCTTTTATTTTCAAAACAATAGAGCACTTTCTCTTCATGATTTACTTTAGGCTAGAAAGAGCAACCAAGTTTCTTTTTTTCTGTTTTTAAACTTGTAGTTGAAGCTTTTTCCTCTTTCCCCATTCAGGTACTTAATTAAATGGAGCCATTTAGTTGATTTGTGTTTATTTTCATCCAGAATTCAATTAAGTTTCTTCCAGCTGAACTAGAGCAATTTGAATGTTAAACCAGGTCCAGGTGACTGTGGAAGTAGGAATGACAAAGGGAAGAATGTGTTTATTTTGGTCTCTGGGAGATGTGTGGGTCAGGCTTCCTCACTGTGACTTGAACAGGGCCATGTTTTTAGAAACATTACCCACAGGAAAAGGCTGGAGAGTGCAGGGGTTAGAGTTAGGCTGCATGAGTTTGAATCTCAAATTTTATTATTTTTTCCCCCCAGCGTTATGCATTTCAATTTTCCACCCTACCCTTGGACAAGTTATGCAAACCTTTTAAACCTCAGGTATAATGGTGATTAATAATAGTATTTGTTTCTTGGGTTTGTGCGGATGCAGTGGAATCACATAGCATCCATGGCATCATGTCTGGCACTCATGCTTTCTCAATAAATGTTGGCTGTGATGATCTTTATTGTGTTAGTGTTGTAGTCAATACTTACGTATGTATTGTTTACCTTAATCCCGTAATCTATAACAATATTGGCATTAGGTAACTCTGATTTAAAAATCTCCTGTTATTGTGGTAGGCAGTTAGACAGACATGAGCAGAGCAAGCGCCGTAAGCCAGGCAGTTGCAGAGGGTCACCAGGGCAGGTCACCTAGTAATGGGCAAAACTGGGAAAATAAGGACCTCGTCACCAGGCTAACCTTTCCTTCCCTAACATAGTGCTGGTCTTGCAGTTTAGACCCCCTGACCTTGGTTATCACTGGTCATGTGGTTCAGACCCTCCCCTGACCTTTCTTCTCCTGGAATGTTGCTAGTCATGTGGTTTAGACTCCCTTAGAGGGGAATGGAACGAGGGAGCCAGAGAATAGCCTCTAAGCATTAAGCCCTCAGTACAGTGAAGTTCTGACCTGCATCAGATACATCTAGGCCTCAGTTGTGATTCAACTCCAGGCCTAGAAAAGCAGCAAAACCAGATAAGTGATGCCATGGCTGACATGGGAACCAGATCCACTGACTAATGACCCCTTACCTGGTAGTGAATCAGTAGAGACCAACACCCTGAATGGACACATCTGGAAAGCTTCAGAAAAATAACTTCAAGACCCAAGGACCCAGTATGGCTCTTTCTAGGGAGCACGCCTGTGCCTTTCCCCACCCCCTCCTTCCAGGCATGTTTTCCTTGCCTCTCTCTTTCTTGTAAACTCCAGTGGCCCTTCTTTTGCCTCTGCAGCTTGTTTCCTGAGCCCATTTCTTCTGTGGATCACTTCTACTTAAGTGATTTTCTAAGTAAACTTTCTCTTATAGTTTGAGTCTTGGGTCTGAATTCTTTCTTAGCCAGAACTCCAGTACTGAGGTTGCTGAACTGAGGTCTGGTCTGACTCCATGGGTCTAACACCTGGTGCTATTTCACCACCATGATACATTTGAGTTTATAAAATTTTAAGTTGACATGGTAAAAACCACCATAAGCAAAGCCAAAATACAAATGACATACTGGGGGAAATATATTTGCAATTATAACACAGACAAAGAATTCATTTTCCTAATATTTAAAGAACTACTACTCAAAAAAAAATGGGTATCTGTAAAGCTTTTTTTTAAAAAAAGATTTTATTTATTTATTTTTAGAGGGGAGAGGGAGAGAGAAGGACAGGGAGAGAAACATTAATATGTGAGAGAAACATTGATCAATTGCCTCTTGCACACCCCCACCCAGTAACCTGACCTGCAGCCCAGGCATGTACCTTGACTGGGAATTGAACCCTCAACCTCTCAGTTTGTGGGACAACACTCAACCCATCGAGCCACATCAGTCAGGGCCTATAAAGCTTCTTATGGTAATAGACTTCCACTTAACTGTGCCACAGATTTCACGTCTTTAACATACATTCTCAGCGTACCAGGAAAACCCTTAGTTGGAGAAGGGCTTGGGACACCTCCACCTAAAGATACAGCCATGAGTGTGTAAACATACCTGAATTTGTTTCCTCTTTCCCCATAAAACAGGATCCTCTCAGAAATGTTCGATTGCTATTAATGGTACCATCACATATCCCATTTAACACGTTGCGGACGAAAGAGGGGCCACATCCTAAACCTGAGAAGCTCAGGAGAGGCTTGCATGGCAATCTTCCAGACTCAGAGACCTAAAATAACCACATAAGATGGCCTGAAATCAAAACTTTCTAACTAAAAGCGAGTCATGGTGGGTAGTTAAGTCCTAGGCCAGTATCTTCCTTGACAAAGGTCAGTCTTTCCATTAACTGAGCCTATC
>PVJI01021781.1:0-26500 GCA_004026765.1 Micronycteris hirsuta
AAAAAAAATGAAAGGTGAAATAAGGAGCTTCCCAGACGCCCTCCCCTCAAAAAAGGCTAAAAGAATACGCCTCCACCAAAGCAGCACTGTAAGAGATGCTAAAGCAGAGATGTCAAACCTTTTGACATCTCTGGGCCACACTGGAAGAAGAAGAGTTGTCTTGGGCCACATGTTAAATACACAAACACTAATGAAAACTAATGAGCAAATAAAAGGTCTGTGCATAACTTTTGTGATATCTGCTACTACAGATAAGCAAAAAAGCAGCCCTTTCAATAATCTTTTAAAATTATCCTACAGGTCCCAAAATGGTGATTACTGGTATAGAAAATGTACATATCTAAGTGTAAAACTTAGTAGTAAAACTAAGTGTTTTAAGTAAATTTGCAATCTTGAGTTGGGCTACATGTGGCCTGTGGGTTGGACACTCCAGTGCTAAAGTAACTGCTTTAAGAAGAAGAAGGAGAAGGACAAGGAGAAGGAGAAGAAGAAGAAGAAAGGGGGAGGGGACACAAGAACAAAGGGAAAAATGGCAATGAATAAGAACGTATTAATAATAACCTTAAATATAAATGGATTAAATGCTCCAATAAAAAGATATAGGGTAGCTGAATGGATAACAAAGCATGACCAGCATATATACTGCATAAAAGTGACCCACCTCAGAACAAAAGACCTACACAGACTGAAAGTGAAGGGATGGAAAAAAATTATTCCAAGCAAATGGACCTGAAAAAAAAGCTGGGATAGCAATACTTGTATCAGACAAAATAGACTTCAAAACAATGGCCATAAAAAGAGACAAAGGAGGACACCATATAATACTTAAGGGGACAATCCATCAAGAATATATAACCCTGTAAACATATATTCACCCAACATACGAGTACCCAAATATATAAGGAAAATCTTTGAGGACTTGAAGAAAGATATAGACAGCAACACATTTATAGTAGGGGATTTCAGCACCCCACTGTCAACAATGTATAGATCTTCCAGACAAAGAATCAATAAGGATATTGTAGCATTGAACAACACTCTAGATCAAATGGACTTAATATGTACTGAATCTCTCACCCCCAAGAAGCAAAATATACATTATTTTCAAATGCACAAGGAACGTTTTCAAAGATAGACCACATGGTAGGTCACAAAACAAGCTTCAACAAGCTCAAGAAAATTGAAATCATATCAAGCATCTTCTTACATAACAATGGCTTAAAACTAGAAAACAACTTCATGGGAAAAACTCAAAAACATTCAAATTCATGGAGAATTAATAACATGCTATTAAATAATGAATGGGTTAATAATGAGATCAAGGAAGAAATCAAAAAGTTTCTGGAAACAAAATGAACAAATAACAGCCCCAACGCAAAAGGGAAGTTCATAGCAAAACAGGCCTACCTAAAAAAGAGAAAAATTTCAAATAAAAAAACCTAATGCTACATCTACCAGAACTAGAGGAATAAGAATAACCAAAGCCCAGACCAAGTAGAAGGAAGGGAATAATCATGATCAGAGCAGAATTAAATGACATAGAGACTAAAAGAAAATTCAAAGGATCAGTAAATCCAGGAGCTGGTTCTTTGGAAAGATAAACAAAATCAACAAGCCTTTAACCAGATTCATCGATTAAAAAAAGAAGGAGGACCCAAATAAATAAAATCAGAAATGAAAGAGGAGAAATTATGACTGATACCCTAGAAATACAAAGGATTGTAAGAAATTATTATGAACAACTCTATGCCAAGAAATTTGACAACCTGGGTGAATTGAACAAATTTCTAGAAGATAATCTTCCAAAATGGAATCAAGAAGAAACATAAAGCCTGAATAGACTAATAACAATTAGTGAAATTGACACTGTAATAAAAAAAACTGCCACATACAAAAGCCCTAGACCAGATGGCTTCAGAGGTGAATTTTAACAAACATTTACGGAACAGTTAACCCTGATTCTTCTCAAACTATTCCAAAAAATCCAAAAGGAGGGAATGATCCCAAACTCTTGTTATGAGACCAGTATTATCCTAATTCTAAAACCAGATAAAGAAACAACAAAGAAAGAAAACTACAGGCCAGTATCACTGGTGAACATAGATGCTAAAATCCTCAACAAAATATTGGCAATCTGGATCCAGCAGTACATTAAAAAGATCATACACCATGATCAAGTGGGATTCATCCCAGGGATGCAAGGATGGTATGGTATTCACAAATCAATTAAAAAATGGGGAAAGGGCCTGAACAGACATTCTCCAGGGAGGACATACAGAGGGCCCATAGCCATATGAAAGGACACTCAACATCAATAGCCATAAGGGAGATGCAAATTAAAACCACAATGAGTTACCACCTCACACCAATCAGAATGGCCATCATAACCAAACCAACAAACAAGTGCTGGCGAGGGTACAGAGAAAAGGGAACCCTAGTACACTGTTGGTGGGAATGCACACGGGTGCAGGCACTGTGGAAAACAGTATGAAATTTACTCAAAAAACTAAAATGGAACTGCCTTTCAACCTAGCAATTCCACTGCTGGTATTATACCTTAAGAATACTGAAACACTAATTCAAAAGAACCTATGCACCCCTATGTTCATAGCAGCGTTATTTACAATAGCAAATGCTAGAAACAGCCTAAGTGCCCATCAATAAATGAGTGGATCAAAAAAGCTGTGGTACATTTACATGATGGAATACTATACTGCAGAAAGAAAGAAGGAGCTCCTACCCTTTGTGACGGCATGGATGGAACTGGACAGTATTATGCTAAGTGAAATAAGCCAGGCAGTAAAAGGCAAATACCATATGATCTGTTATAAGTGGAACCTAATGAACAAAATAAACAAATGAGCAACATAGAACCAGAGGCATGGAGGCAAGGAACAGACTGACAAGGACTGGAGGGAGTGGGGAACGGGACATAAAGGAAAGAAGGGGAAGGGTCTAGTTAAAGAACAAATATGAAGGACTTATGGACAAGGACAACAGAATGGGGGATTGACTGTGGGAGTGAGGGTTGTGTGGGGCAGAGGAGAGTAATGGGGGAAATTGGGACCACTGTAATAGAATAACAATAAAAAACCAGAAAATAAAATTGCTACTCTGCATAAGAAAACACACACAAAAGCTCACTTAAATGTGGTAGATGACTCAGAGTGAGACACTACTGGAGGCAAAGATCAGCCGGAGCACTGAACAATAAGCCAGGCTGAAGGTAGTGGTGGCCTAAAGTAAAATAGACACAAAGAAAAAGAAAAGATGGATTCAAGGACTATTAAGGAGATAGAACCACAAGATTTAATGATTTATTCATTAAAAATATTTGTTGAATTTATGTCTCTGGCCATTACAAAAGAAACTGATATTAGATATACCCTGACACCATAAATAACTATGAAAACTGGACAAAATATGTAAAACAATATTTGCAGCCATTGGATAGCATGTCAGTGCTGGGCTACAATCCTTGGGAAATGGGAAATGAGAGGTAAGCTCCAAATCCACACAGACTTTCTCTCAAAGGACATTTCCCAGGCTCTTGTGTAGGAAGAAAGTACCCGAGTAGAGAGCAGCAGTTTTGCCAAATGAAGGATGAGTTTCAGGCTGTGAAGCTGACTGATATTTGGGGACTAGTACAGCAAAAATAGGGGGCCCTGCAAAGAAGAAACCCAAGAAATCTCAGTGCAAATTCCTCTCAGGTCTGTGGTTAACTTCTGGAGTATACAAGTGCAGGACGAAATGCCAGGAGGTTTGGAAGGAAGCCTTTCCTGGGAGGCTGAGAGCTAAGGAGACATTCCAGGGCAGGGAGATGTTAGAGTGCAAACCTGACCTCAGTGAAGAGATCTCAGAAAGACTGCACTGCAGGCATGAGTAACTATCACATCTTAGGAGTGAAAAAAAGAATCAAAACTAGGATAGATCATCCTAACAAAGCCTATAAACAAGCCTCAACAGATAAGGTAAATCTGCAGTAACTTAAGTGCCCACCATAACGTAACTCAGCCATCTTTAGAAGAAGACAATATCATGCATAGCCTCTGCAGTATATTATATACAATGTTCAGCATTAAATAAAAAATGACTACATATTCAAAGAAGTTGGGAAAGCATCTGGTAATCAAGTGATAAAACAGTCAATAAAAACAAACCTAGAAATAGTTTGGCTACGAGAACTTCACATTTATGGAGACTTTACCATGTGCGAATATTATCAGTTGTGAACAAGACAGAAAAAAAAATCTCTGAGCTCATGGACTATAGTATACTTTATAGAGAAAAAAAGACAATAGATAAGATGCATAAGTAAACTATTTGGTATATTAGATGGTGGAAAAATACTATGGAGAAAAAGAAAGAAAAGAAGTAAGAAAGGGAATATTAAAAGGGTGGAATTTTAAGTAGGTGGTCAGAAAAAGATTGTGGGGTTGTTGGAGAGGGCCTATAGGAAGTTTTCAGTTGTGCTTTTGTATCGCCTTGAGATAGCCAAATATAAGAGGAAGAGCCTAATTGCTTGTGGGAAGATGATCTTTTGAGAATGTTGGCCTGAGATGCCTGTGAGACTTTTATTGGAATTTGAGAGCCAGCAACTGGATACGTGAATTTGGAGAGCAGAAGATATGTCGTCTAGAGGTGTTCATTTGAAAGTGATCAGCATATATGATTAAAAACTAGGACTAAGAGGGTAAAAAAGAGAAGGGAAATAATGAAGTACCTCAGGATTTCAAATGCATACACGAGACATGGAAGTATATCAATGAGGCTGATAAATAACTGTCTAGATGGAATAAAGCGATAGTCTATGTGGTCATGGAAGTCTAGTGCTGTAGCAGAAAGAAGTGGTCAGCAGTGATGAAAAATTTGATGAGAAATCAAATAAAAAATACTAAAATATTTTCTTGGATTTAGAAACAAAAGATTTGGCTATAATGGACAGTAATGGAAGAGGATTTTCACTGTGAGTGTGTGTCTGTGTGTGTGTTTAAGAGTGAAAGACTTAAGCATATTTAAGTGGACTTAAAATATGTTTCAAAGGATTATGCAATCTAGATGACAAAGAGGTGAGAGCATGATACTGTGTAGATTAGGCATGTGGTAATTTAATTTCTAGGATATTTCTTCAGTCCCACTTTTGAGGCACATCCAACTCTTAACTCTTGTGACGTGACTGCACCAGTGATATTAACGCCAAATCTTGCACAGTGAAACTGCCAGCTGTATCTCAGAGTCTTCCTCATTTAACTGTTACATGTATTTTTTATTCAAAATTTTAAAAAGAAAAAAACTTTATGGTGATTTTTCTTACTCTAACATTGGCTCAAGTTAAATTTTAGTCTAGCTCAATTTATATACATCTCAAAAAAACCTAGAAAAGTTATAGCAAACATTATTTTTGAGATGAGAATCCAAAAATCAGTTTTAAATGGATACATGCATCTTCAGACCTTTCTTTTTGTTTATGCACATTATTCTTTAAATGGGAAGAATCCTTTATAATGCTTAATACAATCTCATTTTACCTCTGAGTCCAAATTGTAATAGTTGATATTTGAGTCAGTAATTGAACACTTCCAAAACTTTGGAGGATGACTTCTTTCTATGCAAATAGGCCTTCTTATTTTAATAAATTTATATGAACAAAGCATAAATCCTCTTAGAAGTCTATTATTTTTTTCATTCAAATTTAAAATAACAAATATTAATTTAAGATGGTCCTGATTAAATTTTTAAGAATAAAGTGATAATACATATTAGAATTTTTTTGAGAACTTGTGCCATATTTCTTGAAAAATAAAAGGAAGTATTAAGTAAATAAATAAGTGAAAAATAAAAAAATAAAAAACAAAAGGAAAATTTGAAGTGCATATTTATGCCAAAGAAAATAAATTGTGACAAAAACATTATGCCCATTGTATGTATTAAAACTGAATTTATGAACTTGCTTCTGACAAGACTGAAAGACTTCAACACTAAAATAACTTATTAACTATATTTTGCTTTCAAAAGTAAAAAAAATAAAAAGATGTATCTACTAGAAATATGTATTTTTCCCAGAATCACCAACTGATATTTGAAAATTCAAATTTTTACACTAATTTCAGAATTTTTTCTGTCTTACTGCTTTCAGCAGACTCAGATTATTATTTATCTTGACATCATTTGCATTAAAAACATCTAGTTAACCTAAAGTGTCTCTTTATTCATGAATGGAGATCATCAAAAGTATAATCTATTTGAACAAGTCATTTTGAAGGATTAATTATTGTTTTATTATACTTCTAATGCTCAAAGTGATCATATGACACTTAAGCTCTCTTGGCTCTGATAAACTTTAGAATTTAGTGGGAATAATGACACTTTTATGTTGCTCGGGGGAGTATATTCAACAGGCTGACCTGCTGTGCTCTTCAAACCTAAGGGGAAAGATTATTCCTAACAGGGTAGGAAACCACATACTGATGTGTGTTTCATTAGCATGTTTAAGAGTCTAGAAACATCTTGATATATATCCTTTGGTATGTGGTTTATATTTAGTAAAGTCATATTCTAAAGATGAATATGACTTATTTCTTGGGAATTAAAGTCAATTTTTTATTTCATTAGGCTAAAAGTAGTTTAGAGAGATAAGCAATTCATATTTTGCATATAGATACCCCTTCTTAAGAAACTTACAGAATTGACCTGGTGTACTGTAGTATTTGGGTTTCAGGTTAGAATCCCAGTCTTTATGTGGATGGAGGTGGGAGAGAAACACAAATGTTTTTCTTGTTTCTCAGTAGTTGTCCATCATCTGAGCTGTGGCTGCTTTCTAGACTTGGATGGCCTGGAATAATTTTCCTGCCTCTCTATAACTCAAACAAACTAAGGTTACTCTAAGGAGAGCATCATCTCTGGCCTACCCTCCCTCCCACTAGTTTCTTATCAAGTTCTGGAATACTACTAGGTACTCTGTCTCAAATTTACAGGCCTTTTGGAAGGCGCCAAGCAGCCATGCATTTAAGCATCGTGGATGTCTGCTTTCCATTCAAGGATTAGTTCTGGTTTGGGGAATAAGGAGTCCTACTCCACTTTACCTGCCATTGAGAAGGTGTTTTATAAAGGTCTGCTGTATTATAACTTCCCCCTGTTGCTTAGGATCGGGATGCCTGACTATTGTCACTTCACATGCCAGTTTCCATGGGTGTCTGGATTTTCCTGGAGTTTGTTGCAAGACACATTAAAGAAAATTGACAGCTTTTTAGGATGCCTCTGTGTACATGAAAGGAATTCAGTATCCTCTTAGGTGTTAGTGGGTTCGAGAGAATGAACCTACAAAGTAGTTATAATCTATTCAGGCATCATCAGTGATGAAAGAATCGGAAACTTGTTCATGTGGCTTAAATCCAAACTTGACTTCAGTTTAAAGACAGTTACTGACCGAATTGATGGTTTCGCTTGTAATGGTTAACTTATGGGTCAACTTGATTGGACCATGGTATCCAGATATTTGGTCAAACATTCTGAATGTTTCTGCAAAGGTATTGTCTAGATAAGATTAACATTTAAATCTATGGATGGGTCTCATCCAATCAGTTGAAGGCATTAAAAGAACAAATTGACCTCCCAAACCAGAAGGGATTCTGCCAGATGACTGCCTGAGTCCCTGAGTCACCACTCTTTCCGGAGATGGCAGCCTGCTGGCCGACACCATCTCATTTAGGACTTGCCAAGCCTCCTACTCATATAAGCCAATTCCTTGAAATAAATGTCTCTCTCTGTATTTGTACCTATCCTGTTGGTTCTGTTTCTCTGGAGAACCCTGATCTGTTGCTTAAGCATACAATCAAAGTAATGCCTGGCATATGAGAGAACCCAAATTATTGAATGAATCAATGAATAAAGATATATACCGGGAATTTTATCTGGAAAAGTAATTTTATAGTGAAATCATGGGGGGGTGAAGAATGGTTCCTAACACCTTTGACTGAAAAATAAATTGAAACTAGGTAAAGATGCAGTTTTCCTTGTACCCTTTTTAAACTTGAAAGTTTAAAAATGATGTACTAGTTCGGAAAACAAAAGGTCTGCATTCTAGTCTTGGCGTTGCTCATCATTAGCTTTTGGCCCTTGATCTAGCGAGGTCTCCAGTTGTTCCTATGACTGTAAAATGACAGATGTGGCTTAGTTGTTCTTTCAAGTCTCTCTGGTTATAAAATGTCCTAATTGTGTCATTTCATCTGCGGATTATTTCATTATAGTTATTTTGAGTGTATCACTAATTCCTCAGGAGTCTATTAACCAGCTCCCAATGCAGTGAAATTAGGGACACATATACCCTGATAGTTCTGTGGTAACGGGGAGATAAAAGAATGCAGCCACTGGGTGCGTGAATGCGTCTCCTTTCCCCCAGAGGCGCTGCAGAGAAAACTTGGAGACAACAGTTCACTGTATTTATAGTTGATAAATGAATGTTAAACCCCCTTTCACATTTTTCTTTGAGAATACAGAAAAGACGCATAACTAAATTGCATCATGAATAAAAGTTCTCTCATTTACATTCATTACTTTGCTTGTATCAGAACTTGGTTGTGTGCCAACGACTTAATGTCTTGAGAAAGCGATAGGTCATTGGCAGCCCAGCATTTGATCGCAGTGTCTCACAAATGCGATTTAATCTTTGTGTTTTGTCACCAGTTTGGCAGTACAACACAAGCTCCAAATAATACAACTTTAATGGCCTGAACAATATTTTGTGTCTCATCTCTAAGCCTGTTTATTTTATAGAAAATTCTGTGAATTTTCTCTGCCTTATTCATTGAATGGAGATAGTCATCTGAGCTGAAGAATAAAAGATCACTGCAATTTTGAATCTTCTCAAAAGGCATAAGAAAATGTATTCATTTAGGATAAGGCATGAGTTACAAAATGCCTGCTTATTAAATATCATGGGAAAAAGTTAAATATCAGCAAGGTCAATATTAAGTGGCATTTAAGTTAAGATTTCTTAAATAAAGTTGCTTTTTTAGATGAAAACTCAGTACTTGATATCATAAAATACAGACAAAAGAAGAACATTTAAAATAAGAATCCTATGCATCCAACAACTATGCTTAATGCACTGGTATGTATTCTTTCATATGGGTTTTTATACACAATAGACAATCTCCCCTCCATCCCTACATTCCACCCAATTAGCACACAAATATCACATAAACACCTGTCTTCAAAACTGACTAGTCTGTCATATCAAACAAAATAAGGCCATGTTTTCTCTAATATTAAAATCATGACACTTCCAGTCTGCCATGTGCTCATAATTATGAAACCCTGGTCTCTCCTTGCCCCTTAGTGTTTTATTTCATATTTTATTGAAGAATCCATTTTTCCCTCACTGATTTGAGTGTTACCTTATCATATGTTAAATACTTAATTGCTTGTCTTTGTATTTCATTGATATGCCTGTCTGTTCCTTTACTAGTTCAACAGTATATTTTAAAACCTAGCTTTGCAATATTTTAATATCTGTTCAAGCTATCTCTTTTACTGTTTTCATCTTCATCATTTAAAAAATTTTTTAAATCATTTCATTAATTTCACTCAGGCACTTTCTGGAATAATTTTTACTCTCCCAGATTTGGCCATCATTCTCTTTGGCATGCACTGAAAATTAAAATTAAATCAATAACCTGTTAAGAAACAAAATACCAATCTCTTTTTTTCTTTTTTAAAATATTTTATTTATTTTTAGAGAGAGGGGAAGGGAGGGAGAAAGAGAGGGAGAGAAACAGGAATGTGTGGTTGCCTCTCACATGGCCCCCACTGGGGACCTGGCCCAAAACCCAGACATGTGCTCTGACTGGGAATCGAACTGGCGACCCTTTGGTTCATAGCTTGTGCTCAATCCACTGAGCTACACCAGCCAGGGCCCAAACTCTTTTTTTCTATAGAGTTTGTTATCACTCATTAATTTAGAGCATTTCAATAATTACCTCTATTTTCACCCTCCCCATCATTTTATTAAAGCTAAAATATAATTTAAAAATTGCAAAGTAGAAGAAGTGTCAAAGCTTATCTAGGTAACAAAAGCCAGGGAAATTCTTACAACTTAAATATTTGGTAATTGTACAAAAATAATTGTTTTGCCTTATATTATCTAGATAGATCATGTACATTTTTTTATATGTGTATTTGTGATTCCTAGGATTCCCTTTTGTCTGCTTTCAGAGAGTTGGTGATTTTCTGTTATATAATTACCAATTTCCAAAAGCTTAATGCAACAATTTTAGTCATTTCAATGACTGAACAAATACAATGTAGAGGTTGAATATTGTGGTTATTGGGAGGAATTTGTGGTCTTGAGTTTTTCAGTCTTCTCTACTGACCTTCTGCATTGTGAAGTATCAAGGTCATTACAGTGACTACTTTGCCACTCTTATCCTTTGTGCCCTCCAATAGGGTTGAATGAATCCACAGAGACTGTGGAGAAGCCAGTGATTTTTAGGTGGTGTGATTTGAAGTCATCTATAAAAACCCAAAAGTTTATAACCATTCAGTTTTGAGCTCATAAGCAAGGTAAAAGACCCAATTGCTTTATTCTCATTCCCCTTCGGTGCTCTAGATGTTTTTCCTGGCTTGGAACTGGGAAACAAAAGAGCAGGCAGCTTGAGCGGGAAAAATGTTGAATGCTGAGGAGTGACTTCATCTGCAAAAAAACAAAATTAGCTGTATCATCCTTAGGTGCCAGGGTTACAGGCAAGTGATTACAGGTTTTCACTCAGCTATAAGGATGTCTATGATTTTTTTTAAGATTTTATTTTTATTTATTATTTTTAGAGAGAGAGGAAGGGAGGGAGAAAGAGAGGGAGAGAAACAGGAATGTGTGGTTGCCTCTCACATGGCCCTCACTGGGGACCTGGCCTGCAACCCAGGCATGTGCCCTGACTGGGAATCGAACCGGGACCCTCTGGTTCCCAGCCTGCGCTCAATCCACTGAGCTACACAAGCCAGGGCAGATGTCTATGATTTTTTTCATCTCAAATATTTTACATGAATCCTTAGAATATTGAATTTTATTTAAAAAAACTATAAAAAACATTACATGATTTCTTCATATAAAGTTATATTCTACGCTTTTAGCACCTTAAGTTATTTTTAATAAAAGAATTGTGTTATAAATTTTAATGTATGGCAGTAAATTAGTGAAAACTGAATATATTTGGTACTCTCCTAACCACCCACGTTTAGCACAGATGTTCAGCAAAAGATTTAGGAACTGTTTTGGAAGCTCTCATTAGCAGTGATGAATTAGCAGAGTGTTTATGGATAATGTTAAACTGTTCGAGTACATATTTTCTTTTTTGATCATTTTATAGTGGTCACATAAATATCAACAGCTGGCTTACTTGTCCTTTGGGAAGCTGTTATACATATCAGTAGCACCAAAGCCCAATATTTTAACGGTTTTAAATATCAGAGCAGTTTCCTGATTATAAGGCAGTCTGAGCAAACACAACCAAAATTTAACTCAGCCTCCTTTCAGTTCCAAGGCCCTCCTGTTTCTATAGTAGCTCATGGGACCTGTATAGACCAGAGTGTCTTCTCCCCAGAGATCTAGTTTTTAATGGGATATCTATCTCCTGGCCCAAAGAGCCTCTACTTCAAATTCAATCCCCCACATGCATGCTTCCTTCTTCATTAGACCTGATTCATTCTCTCAGACACCAAAAATTCAAGACAGGCCAAGACTAGATTCTGAATCTGCAGAGAGCTACAGAACACTGTAACAGTCTTTAGAATTTGTAAATACTCAGGGAAAGGATGGGGATGCTGAGGATTAAAAAAATAAAGTACGGCCCGGCTGGTGTACCTCAGTGGATTGAGCGCGGGCTGGGAACCAGAGGGTCCCGGTTCGATTCCCAGTCGGGGCACATGCCTGGGTTGCGGGCCAGGTTCCCGGTGGGGGCCATGTGGGAGGCAACCATACATTGCTCTTTCTTCCTCTCTTCTCCTCTCTCTAAAAATAAATAAATAAAATCTTAAAAAAAATCACATTTTCAAAAAAAATAAAAAAAATAAAAAAATAAATAAAGTACGTTGCTCACTGACTATTACGTTTGCCTTGGGGACCACAGTCCAGAAAAGCAAACCCTGAGCAGTCTAGCTTGAGAGATTCCGGATGACCAGAGAGGAGGTTTTGTATACTGGGAAGGGAAAGAACTACTGTTAGGAATGCATGTTTTGACTGATCATGGGGGTCTTGAATGCCAAGCTAAATTTGAACTGTTTTATAAGCAATATAAGGAGAACAATTAAAGCTTATGATCAAGAACTGACAATGAAAATGGTGTTAACACCAAATAAACTACACATAAGATTGATGAGAATTGGCCAAACTGAGACACAGATAAACGAGTCCAGGTGAGCCTCACAAAATCATCCAGGTAAAGGTGATGTGGGCCTGAGGGTCGCACATCAAAAAAGAAAAATTCAGGAGCCATTATGAAGATTAATTATTAGTGGCAAGTAATCGTTCATAAGAACAATGATGAGGATGGATTTAAATTTTACCATAATATTTGGAGAGAGGGAAACTAATTTGGGGGAAAATGGTGATTTTAAGTAAATAGCCCTAGGAAGAGTTCCACATAAAGATGTTAGATATCAAGATAACAGGTTAACTTTCTGATGACTTGCCAAGGTACACTCTGAGCCGGCACAGGCTGGGGAAGGAAGAAGAGGGATGTCAGTATGGAATGCACTCTGAAGCCGCTGGCCTCTGAATGGAAGCACTAGTTAGGATGTGGATGCAGAATCATAGGGAGGAGATATTGGAAAGCTGAGTGACACTGTGGCAGGGGAAACCCTGACTATATCGACACTTGGATTAAAGGGTTATACAGTGTTATCAGTTAGATAACATGGAAGCCAATGTGAATATTTCCAACAGAGGGAGTTTTATACTGGACACAGTTTATACAGGTGAGGTAAGGGTCAAAGAGCTGGTGATGGTGAGCAAACCCGGAGACTAGCCACAGACTCGCAGACCCTTGGGGCTAGAGGGACAAAAGGAGGTGGTTTTACCAGAGCCCAGAAGTTGGGACTGTGCTATGGAGCTGGAGCCACAGAGTGAGGGGCTGTCTGCTGGGAGCTGGCATCCTGGAGGAGACTCAGTTGATGCCAGCGATGTCACTTGAGGCAGAGAGGAGGAAAGAAATACCCTGCCCCACTCATTAGCCTGCCCTCCAGTCTTCCATCAGTGCCTCCCGTTGGCCCAGCTGACTATAAGCCAGAGGACAAAGGAGCCTAGGAGATGTGGTTTCCTGCTTCACAGGGCTGGAGCAGATCGGAACAGAAGAGAGGCACAGCCAGCTTACCTTACATGGTATAGAGTATTTTAAAGTTTTGAGAGCTCCCTCTCAGGATACTTTTGGAACATAAATATAGATTAAAAGGTTGTATTTGTCCTCTGTAATCTCAAAAATTGCAAATGTTGCTGAAAGAAGAGAATTTGGTGCTCACCTGAAATGAGAGTACAGGAGCCTCCAGCTGCCAGAGTACTCCCCGCCCGCCCCCCGCCCCAGTCTACTTTTGCTCCTCCGTTTACTTACCTTGTTAACATCACCCCATGCTTCTTAACTAGTTATCACAAAGCTGAGCATCTGCAAAATGAGGATATTCCTGCCATTTTAAAAAGAACAGATGAAAGTTTTCCATGATGCAGAAATGGTTTTCAAAAGATAATTGTGTTCTTCCTTTTAACAGATCTTTATTTTGTATTCTGAAAATTATTTATAATCTCCTGGCTAGGGGACTGAAAGAGACTCATATATTATTAGATGCTTTGCCTTGACTTTCTGTGGCTTTCTTGGAAGGTTATTTATTCTATCAGGGGCTGTGCTTGCTTAGAAATACGAGAGTAGAAGGACAGTGAAAGGAAGATACTAACAGGAGAACCTTGGTGCCCCCACCAAAGGAATCAGTGTTCCCTGTGATATTGGTTCCAGTGGCCCTTTTGTAGCACTGTGGGACTGAGATTTGTGTTTGGTTGAAAATAATAATAAATAACATTTATTGAGTACTTGCTATTTGCCAGATAAAACTTTAATTGCTTTACATTATTACCTTAATTGTCAAAACAAACCTTTAAGGGTGGTACCCGTATAAGCCTGTTTTATAGGCGAACCAAGAAGCAGAGGGAAATTTTCCCCCAGTCACATACTGATAGTGGCATGAACAGCATTTGAACCTCGCATCTTGTCCCCAGAGCCCATGCTGTGCCCATGTCGGTGTGCAGTCTGCCCTCTCAGGTAGCCTCCGCCATGGAGACTCGGAGAAGTGGTAACACACTCCCAGACTTGACCAGCAGCGGCGGTGCTGGTGTCAGGAGGAAGTGGGTAAGTGGGGCCCTTGTAGACTCTGTTTGGCCAGCAGTGAGGGGAGGGGAGTTGTCAGGTGTCCAAATGGGGGGCAGGAGAGTATAGTGGTCAGATACATGGAGTCAGTTTAACCCGGCTTCTTAGGTATTTTACATAGATTTGAAGTGTGAGTTACTTCATCTAGGAAATAAAGGGGCAGTTGTAAGAACTATATGAAATGATATAAGTAAAGCACTGTCACATAGTAAGCACTATATTCAATGCATAGTTGTTATAATTATTACTATTATTGTCAAACGGAGGAGGGATCGATTGGGAACCCAGGTTGTCCCCTGCCTATGTTACCTTAGTGAGTCCTAATTACCGGTAGCTGCTGATCCACCCTCCAAATCTACCTTGCAGTGTAGGTGTGTCATATTAATGAGCCCTCCCAAAGATTGTACCTTAAACTATGGAATAATTCTAAGTTCTCTGCCCTTATTTAATAACAAAATAAACAAGAATCAACTCCCCACTGAAGACCTCTTTGAGTCCTCCAGAAATATTTAAAAAATCTTTGAGAGCTTTCAAAGCTGTCTTCAGCATGACCCCCCCAAAACATGTTAACAGTGTGCTGAGTTCCCACAGCATTCACATTATGTAATGTTCCCAGACTTGTCCCATGCCTCTGTCCCCCTGGTCACGTACTGTTCTTGTTCTGGCTTTTCCTCTACCATGAAAATCAGCCCCTCGTTCCCTCTGCACAAACCTTCTTCCATAAGTCCATCTTACAGGAATGTGTTTCAGAAAGCCTTTACTTGTCTGCTCAGATGAATGTGACCTCTCTTTGATCTCTGAACTTCACAGCAGTGGTTTGTACTTCACCTAAGCAGGTATCACTTACCATTTGGATTTTGTCTGTGAACTTGTGTTAGCCACCTTTACTAAGATAAGGACACAGGAAGTGGTTTTGCCTCTGTTACATCTGAGCATTCCCTGAAGCAACTTTTATTGTACCTTTCACAGAGTAGTCATTCAAAAGTATTTCTAGAATTAAATTTAATATAGAGAAATTTTTGAGGAATACAATCTCTATTTCAAGCCTCTCAGTTTTGGCCCCGCTTCTCTGCTCAGAGGCACTGTGGTGAGAAACTTTCTTTCCTAGTTTCATTTTAACCATTGCCCAAGTGAATTGTGCACTGCAGATGCCTTCATTGAAAAGAGAACTCCAACCAGATAAACGGAATCAGTCATACACACGCACACACACACACACACACACACACACACACGGGTCTGGCACAAATAACGCCTCTATTTTAATTATAAAATCTTTTATTACAAAATCATAAGCACGTAATTCTGTAACATAACAAATCATACTCAAGCACATCATGATATTTTAGGTGAAATGTTAAATTAAAACTATAAATTATTACACCCTACCAACCACACTCAAATAGCTGTTACTTCTGCGAAACCCTCTGTGCGTGTGTGTGTGTGTGTGTACAGAGATTTATTGTAATGAATTGACTTAAATGATTATTGGGGCTGGCTTGAAGTTTGAAATTTATAAGGCAGGCCATCAGGAAGGTAGAGTAGAGCTGCTATCCATAAGCAGATTTCTTCTTCTTCATGGAAGCCTGAGCTCTGCTTGCAAGGATTTTCAACTGATTGGATGAGGCCCACCCAGATAATCTGGGACAACTTCCCTTACTTTCATAAAGCATCTCACCTAATGATGAGATGAACTGGTCATATGACATACTGCATGGTCTAGCCCTCATAAAACATTGGAATGATCTTCCAAAAATGCAGCCAACCTAAAGGCTCAAAGGACATATTTTGCAAAGATAAAGTACCACCTGCCAGCATGTGGCATACACATACAGAGACTTATCTGGTACTGTGTTCCAAATAAGAAGAAAATCACTGAGAACCAAGGTGTTGAAGCTGGATTGACCCCATTTAGCATCATGCATAATCATCATATGTGCACTGATATGTGTGCACTGGTTAGTCACACCCATCATTAGTTCTATTGGAGAAAGCCCTACAGAACACATAGCCTGTGTGACATATTCCATAGGTGGGCTCTCTGAAGCCCCTCCCATTCCAGACAGGAAGCCTGCCACTCTAGTATGGGTGTTGATCATCCGGATGGAGGTTACCAACATGGGTCAAGTATAGTGTGTCCATTGTATTGTGGGTAAGTTGACTTGGGGAACAGAAAATTACGAGACCAGGTGGACAAGGCCAGTGTGTGTTTGTTTGCAGGCCACTGAACATATAATTTAGAAGTCAGTCTAAAACTCTCTTTCTCCCGCTAACCAGGAAGTCCTGCTGTTGATGCAGCTGGAAAACAGATCCAGAGATTTTATTTATTTTTTTTAAATTTATAAACATTATTTTTTCTAACTTTATTGAGATATCACTGACAAATAAAAATTGTATACATTTAAGGTAAAAAAAAAAAAAGATGAGAGATCTTCAGTGAGAAACATACTGGCATTTGTTGCTGTTAAATAAGCCCAAGAAAGTTTTGAATTTTGAAACCCAACCTACTGCAGCCAGTGGAATGGCTCTTTAATTGACCATTAAGCATGTATATGCAAATGTGTATACAAACTCTTCAGTAAGTTGAGAAATATGCCACTAAACCTACTTTTTCCATCTTCCAAGGGGATAAGCATGTTCTGAGTGAATCAAAATCTGCACTAACTCTTTCCCTCTGCAGGAGATCCTGTTACTTCAAAGGCAGTGGAACACCCAAAGCTCATAGCTCAGACCATACATACACAAAGCAGATTTCACTTTTTCTTTTTTACAATTCATGGGTACTGTAGAAATTGGCAAATGAATCCAATGAGAAAATTATGAGTGTTTTTTTTTAATTTTATGTATGTATCATAATAAAGATGAATGTGATAGAAAAGTGAACATATTTTGAATCATCGGGTCATACATACTCTCTCTAGCCAACCTTTGCCAGTAGGGTTTGCTGAGGGTATATGGGTATATATTATTAAATGGTGTGCTGAGAATCATCTCATGAGAGAAAACAGAATGAAATGGACCCACCTTTTAGATTTGTGTACACTGAGGGTCTCTGCGGTGGTATGGAAAGGCTCCAGGCTTTAAGCACTAGGCCATTGCATTTGGGTTTTAAAACACCCCAAACCATAAATTTTGGTTGCAGTTACAGATCATGAAAAAAAAATTCCTAAGAGTTATTAATATGTAAATTTAGTAATTTGGGAAATTGAATCATCTCAGGTTGGGTTTTTTTAATTTATGCAGTCAAATTTTGACCGAAATGACATCATACTTCTACAGTTCTGTATAAATTGACAGCAAGTTACATAATTAAAAAAAAAAAGAATACTTACAGAGAAAGAATGCTTAAGGAGAGCATTAAGGCAACAACACACGTGTGGCTACAATGCACCAGACCAGTGATCCAGGCAGTCTGAACTCACATTCCCTAAGTAGACAATGTCGTATATTTTGGTAGAAAAAAATCCAAGGACAAAGGAGATCATGTCTTTACAAATGGGGTAGAACAGTTCCTTCAGAAATATTCTTCTATCTTTGCAAACTTAGAATGTTTTACATCAACTCTGGTATAAGCAGAATAACCAATTTCTCTTATCTCTGTCAATAGTCCTGCCATTGAGAAGGACAGTGTTGATAGGTGGAAATATTTCTTGGAATTGCTCGTCAGCCAGGTTTGTAGACACAGCTGGAATTAATCATGAAATGGGATATATGGCTGATCCATATACAATACAGACATGAGATTTGACTGCTATTTCCTTGCTTACAAGTACTTAAAAGAATCTCAAATAACCTTAAATAATTGATTTGTTTTCTAGTCACATAGTTCTTTTGCCTGACTAAAATAATATATTGATACAGTTAGCTGGCTGCATTAATCAATTCGTATCCTTTTAGTATCACAAACACCGATGGACACATTCTTTTATCAGGCTGAAATCTGTTTGCATCAAATATAGTTTCAGACCCAGATTCCTGAAATCCAACTATCCATCTTTTATAGTCACATGAACGATAGATTTGTGAAGATGAGCGTGGCTTTCTCAAAGTTAAGAGTTGTTTTAATATATTTTGTTTTACCTAAATCTTTTGTGTACGTGCCCTGTACACAAATATAATTGTTTTATGTAGTTATTTGTATTTAAGGCTCATTACAGCTCTACTGCTATATAAAGAAGTATGCCCCTTCCTTTTAGAAAATCTAGCTAAAGCCCCAAGAGTTTCACCTACTTTGCATATTCAAGGATTTGGCGAAGAAATTTGTGTGAGTTTATTTGGGAAATGAGCATCAGCTTTGAAGTAATAAAACTGAAGTTTGAATATTAGCTTTCTTACTGATTAGTTAGCTGAATAGGAGCAAGTAATTTAAATTCTGAATCTCATTTTTCTGGGATTTTTTTTTCAACTTGGGGTTAGTAGTCCCTACCATATGTTCCATTTATTCTTTCATTTAGCCAACATTGTTGACCACCGACTATGTGTTAGATACTTTACTAGATTCTAGTGGTTTGAAGAAGGAATAATAGCTAAGCCTTACAGTCCAGAGATTTATCCATAATAGAGGTGTGTTGAAAAAAGTAATTAGGCATGAATCGTGAGTGCTATCATAATTGAGATAGGGCCAAAAAGACAGAATATTGAATAGGAATGTGAATTTATATTTTTGCTTTGAGAAAAAAGTTTCAAAAAAAGAGGCGGCATTTAATATAGTTTAAAGAAACAGGTATAGAGACATGAAAGGGTGTAGATTATTGGAGAATGATGAAAGCCATTATGTAATTGTTACAGAATGTGAGATATGGAGTGGAAGGAAACAGACATTTTCTTTGCCACCGAAGTCTAGCAATCATACCACAGGGACTCACATCACTTTAATGGTTATCTATCCTTTTAAAGAAATCCAGTGGATTATTCTAGCATTTTTTTACCTTTAAAAACCTGTTCCTCTTTTTTATGTGTAGTGTTTTGTGTGTCTTTGTGTGTGCGTGTGCTAAAATGTTCAATGGTAATTCTTTTTATTATGGATTCAACCAAACTTCCATATATGGGGAGAAGACCCACCAACCTTTATTTTTCCAGAGTCTTCTTGCAGAGTGTCTTAGGGTAGGGAGTTGTACTGACCATCTCTCACCCTTCTTTAACACAGTGGTCTGAGCTGCAAAGGTACCTATGCTGGCCAACAATGCTATGATTTCAATATGTAGTCCTCATCATATTCTTACGTGGTTATCTCTCAGTCCCATTCTGTGAATGTTCAAGTGGCAAAAATTATTCGTAGCTGTGTGACCCAGAAAGTTCTGTGTAGGGTACAAAATTTTATGTAGGTCTCAAAGGATAAATAGAAAGTAAGTGGGCATTCCAGGCAGAGGAAACCTCATTAATAAGTTACAGAGGCAAAGAAAGTCAGAGCAGGGAATATGAAAGGGGGAAAAAAAGAGATGTAGAGTCATAGAAGGGGAAATCATGATGGCCTACTTGCAATATTGAAAATAGAGAACAAATTAGAGATATATTCTGAAAGTAGAATCAATTACCAAGCAACGGATGGGTGGGAGGGCTAAAATGATTCCCAGCTTTGAAACTGAGGTGATGCAAGTTCCATGAATAGAAAATGAGCGCACAGGAGGAGAGAGGAGGAGATGGTTCAGGATGGGTAATATGATGAGTAATTAGATACGCATATGTAGTCTAAGTGGAGATAATAGACTACTTATAAAATTAGACATGTAGGTCAAGGGAAATAAAACCTTTGCAATTGCCTGACATCTGTGTCTGCTTCTCTTCTGGTTTTTGACTATAATAGACTAAAATGAAAGGTGAGTTATGATCACAAAGCTCTCCTTCCAAGTTTATTGAGAATTAAGTAGAATATTGTTCTAATCTAATTATACAACACCCTCGTCAATGTAGGTTACTGTCATCTGTGTCCCTTAACCCAGGTCTCTAACTCAGCAGTCTCTATTAGATCCTCAGCAAATAATCTGTTCCCTCACCCCTTTACTCCTGTACGACAGCTGGAAAAGGTCATTGGTTCTGAGCACAGATAGCCTCAGTGTTAAGTCTTTCGCTTTCTAAACTCCCATAATTAATCTTTTGCAGACTGACAATAATTCTACTGTCTTCATTTCACAGACCTAAACTCATACGGCTTTGCATCACTTCAGATAACACATGACTAGGTTAAAAGGAATGGAGGTACTCCTCCAGGCTTCTCTAGTTTCGCCATGTGCTGTCAGGTCAACATTCTCAACACAACTAAGCAGGGACAGATGGTGCCCATTCCCTCAGTGACAGAAGCATCCAGCAATGTCAAAGGCATTTACATCCTTGAGACAGAGATGTTTTATGACTAAAGGTTTCCCACCATGTGTATTCCAGAATACAAAAATGAAACTCCTATAACAATTCATGTTCAATTATGTAAAACTCTTAATTACATGAATCATTTAGAAATAAACTCTGTTCCTTTGTTGTCTTATCAATTCTCCAAGGACCTTTCTAGAAGGACATTTATGTGCTTCACTTAAGGGTGTCTATACCAATGACACTGTAAAATTCAGAATTGGGCAGAATATTCTAAAAGGAATTCTGTGTATTTTAAGCCACTGTAGTAAATTTGGAAAAGGAAAAGAGAAAGTTTGTTTAGGGAAATGGCCGTTAATTTGGATAATATAAACTATATCTTGTGTTTCCATAATAACTTTTCTTACCCTTTATTTATATATTACTGCACTGAATTTATCTGATTGGTTCTATAAACATGGCCTTACATTATTTGCTTAAATAACTTACAAGTTTGTTAATAAAGACATTTTAGATGGCTTTTATTTCTTTTTCTTATTTAGTTGCCCCAGATAGAACTTCAGACACAGTATGGGATGGAAGTTGTGAAATCAGACATTCCTGTCTCATTTCTGATCCTAGGGGAGAAGCATGCAGTTTCTCACTGTGAGTGTCTTTTTTCTTCTTTTAGATGCTTTTTAGGAGGTTGAAGCAGTTCCCTTCAATTTCTATGTTATTTAGTGTTTTTATCATGAAAGGGTATAGAATTTTGTTAAGTGTAATTTTGAGTTTGAGATAATAAAGTGGTTTTCTTGTCCTTTATTGATATGGCACATTTGTTTGATTGTTTGGATGTTGAAACAGCCTTGCATTCCTTGGATAAATTTCGCTGTATGTACTGCTTTATTTTATTTGCTAGTGTTTTGTTCAGGATTTTTGTGTCTGCAGTTTTCTTCTTTTATGATGTCTTTGTCTGGTTTTGTATCAAAATATACCTCATTGAATGTGTTGGGAAGAGTTCTCTTTAATTTTTAGGGAGAGTTTGTAAAGAATTGGTATAAAATATTTAAATGTTTGGTAGAATTCACTGGTAAAGCCATTTTGGGCCTGGAGTTTCCTTTTTTTTTGTAGTTTTAAAATTACTAATTCAATCCTTTGCTTATTTTCTGTTTTGTCTTGAGTCAGTTTTTAAAGTATGTATCATTTTAAAAATTTCCCATTTTATCTAAATTATTTCATTCATTGTCACAGAGTATTTAGTGTTCTTATTAATATGTCTTTAGTATTCCCTGGTAAACTTTATTTCTATAAGGTCAATAGTAATGTCCCTTCTTTTATTCTTGATTTTAGTCATTTGAGTCTTATCTCTGTTTCTCTCTGATCAGTCTAGCCAAAGTTTTCTCAATTCTATTGATCTTTTTAAAACACTAAATTTGAGTACCATTGATTTTTCTCCATTGATTTCATATTCTCAATTTTATTAATTACCACTATAATCACATAATTTTCTGTCTTCTGCTTCTCTGGACTTAAAGCACACACTCTCTCTCTCTCTTTCTTTTTTACAGTGTTTTAACATGTAAGATTACATTGTTGAGATCTTTCTTCTTTTTAGGTGTTTGCACTATAAATTTCCTTCTAAGCTCTTCCTTAGTTGCATACCATAAGTTTTTGTATATTACACCTTTATTTATATTCATCTCAAAGTATTTTCTAATTTTCTTTGTGGTCCTTTGGTTACCTAGTACCATGTTGTCTATTTTGCAAATGTTTATAAATACTTATAGATGACTTTTGAGAGAATTGAGATCTTATCAATATTGAGTTTTTCAGTTCATTAAAATGGTATGCTTCTCCATTTATTGTGTCTCCTTTGATTTCTTTCCTCAGTTTTTTATAGTTTTCAATGGATAGATCTTGCACATATTTTGTAAGGTTTTTACTGAAGTTTGTCATATTTTTGGAGCTATTGTAAATTTAATTTTAGTTTTCAATTGTTCATATATAAATTTATACTTGATTTTGGATATTTAGCCTGTATGCTACAACTTTGCTAAACCTACTTATAGTAGTTTTGTGATTGTTTCTTTGGGATTTTCTATGTAAACAGTCATGTCATATGTAAAAAGGGATAGTTTTATTTTTTCTTTCAGTTCTGGATATCTTTTATTACTTTTCTTTCCTTATTTCACTGGCTAAAATCTCCAGTACAATTTTGAATAGAATTTCCAAAAGTGTTTATCTTTGCTTTGTTCTATCTTACGGGGAAAACAGTTGGTCTCTCCCTGTTATATATAATGTTATACATTTTTTTCTAGATATTCTTTATCAGGTTGATGAAGTTTCCTTCTATTATTAGTTTGCAGAAAGCTTTTTTAAAGTCATGAACAGATGAAAAATTTTGTCAAAGACTTTTTCCGCGTCTATTTCCTCTTTGGTCTATGGATATGGTGAAGTTCATTAATTTATTTTTGGATGTTGAACTAGTCTTGCATTTTTTGAGATATAATGCTTCACTTGGTCGTGGTATGTAATATTATCCCTTTTATATATCATTGGATTATGTTTGCTATTATTGTTACAGCTTATTATGTCTATATTTATTGAAGGTATTGATCTGTAGTTTTCTAGTAATATCTTTTTCAGTTTTGATATCAGAGCAATGTTAACTTCATAGACTTAATTTTAATTTTTCTGAAATAATTTTTATAGAGTTGGTATAATCTCTTTTAAATTTTTGGTAGAATTCATCAGTGAAGCCATCTAAGCCTACAGTTGTCTTTGTAGGGAGGTTTTCAGGTGTATGGTACAGCAGTTGGATAATCATATACTTTACAAGGTGTTCCTTCTGATATTTCAAGAGCCCACCTGGCACCATAGGGAGAGTTTTTTGAAACTACATGTACAATTTCTTTAACATATGTAGGGTTGTTCAGGTTAGAATTTTTGGGGGGGTGATTTTTTTATTGTGTCATCAAAGAGATTTATCCATTTTTCTTAAAACCCCAAATTTATTGGAGTAAAAGTTTCATTGTCCATGTAATACCATAATAATATAGAATTTATAGAGGTTCTCCCTCTCTTATTCCTGGCAATTTGTGTCTTGTCTAGTTTTTCCTTGACAATCTGGCTAGAGGTTTATCAGTTTGATAGATCTTGTTAAAAAAACTATCATTGAAAAGCGTGCTTGAGGTGTTGTAGAAAAAAGAGACTGACTTTGCTGCAAATTTGCATAACTTCATGCTTAGGTTATTACTGATAATATATGAAGAATATGCAGAAAGGGAAGGTTCTGTTCACATTTTATCTAGCTAGAGTCAATGATGTTAGCTTTCAAATTTAATATGGAGGAAAAATGTATCACCTTTAATCAAAAAGCAAAGAGGGTTCTATCTTACTTAGAAAACAAAACAAAACAGCATCATAATATGATCCCTTTGAGATGATGATTTCCTGAAAACAAACAATGGAACAAATCACCTAAGGCCTTCTGTAAATCTAACTGCAAATAATAGCTCCAAGAGGGAAAGTTGATCGTTATTTTAGAGCTCTTCAAAATTAAATGTGTTCCTAGTGTTCAGGGAACCATAATCTCTTGATAACTGTTTATTCTCTAAAAGTATTGTCATACAAAGTACTTGCCATACTGTAGATTAAGAACATAACCATAATTTATTCTGGGATAATTTATGATTGAACTATAACAATAGAAGAAATATTACAATAATGTTTGTAAAACACATGCAAGTTAATTATTTTTAAAGAGAGATGAATAAAGTCTCTGTCCTCTCAGGACAGTGTAGAATCTGCAACATCTTCTTTGCTCAGCCCCAAACTGAAACAGATATCTTTTGACTCTTGTCCACGAGGTTGGGAAAGATATCACATAGTCCAGGGGTTGGGGTGGAGAGTAGCACCCAGAGTCATCTGTACTCTCCGTGTGCAATAATGTAGTAATTCCTCCCTCAAAATGCACTCATCTCACTCTGAAAATAAATAGACCTTTGCTCCATAGTCTTAAAGCTCCATACCAGAGGAGGCCTGCAAGCTGAGTTCAGACAGTAATACAGTCCAGAGCAGACAATTTAATGTTCTAGTGGTATAATCATAGTTCTAGCATTTGGATCAGCTGACTATGGCACAGTTTCTAAAGGAGATTCACGTTATAACTTTGAGGACGGGGAGGCCCATAGAAGAAATTGTCAAATAGATGAGTATTTCCATGAGCAGCTTCCAATCTCCCTCCTATTTTTGACCTAGGGTTCTTTCCCCTGAGTCTGAGTGAGCTTGAGACTAAAAGAAAGGTGACCCATGAGTTCTAAGGTTTGGTCATAAAAAAAAAATCAATACAGTTTTCCCCTGGCTCTTTCTCTTGGGATACAAACTTTAAGAGCTCTGAGATTACATGAAAGCCACCACCCTGGAGAGATCTTTTGGGGAGATTATACATAGAGACACCCAAGACAACCCAGTGTTCCTGCCCCCAGCTGTTGAGTCCTTCTGGCATCAACCCAGATGTGTGAGAGAATGAGCTTCAGATGTTATAACCTCCAGACTTTAGTCTAATAAGGCCGCAAAAGAGTGAAGCAGAGGGAAGTTGTCCCACTCTGCCTTGTTCTAATTCCTAACCCACAACACCCAAGAGCATAACGAATGGTTATTTTATGTCACTACATTTTTGTGTAATTGTTACACAGCAATAGGTAACTCAGACAGGCATCTGACCTACAGGCAGCCAAATTATAGAAAGAGGAGGTGATTTACTGTAAGAACTGTTTGATAGAGACAATTAGATTTGCTCTTTTTGAAATTTTAACCTGAGATACAGAGATTTAGAGTAAGCCGCTCATTAGAACAGGAGCATAAAGGCACCGAGAAATGTCCGTGGCAGAGGTGTGCAGCAGGACCTGGTCACCAGCAGGTGTGGCGTAACATGAAGAGCAGCGGACGAGGTGGTTAGTTGGCAGTGACAAGAGGCCAAGCAAAATGAAATAGCTATTGGGCTGGCCAAAAAGTCCATATGTTTTTTTCCATAAAATGGAAGACACATTTTTCATTTTCACCAATAGCTTCATTGATTTGGATATTTTCAGTACGGCGGCTGTCTCCCATGTGGTAGAACATTGATTGTTCTCAATGAATGTCTTGGTTTGATCGCTGTCCACTTCAGCTGCTCTACCTGACCCTGGATCATCATCCACTAAGAAACCCCCAGCATGAAACTTCACAAAACACTCTTGGCATGTTCGATCAGTCACAGCACCTTCTCTATACACTGCACAAATCATTTTGCATTTCAGTAGCATTTTTTAAATATTTCTTGAAGTAATAATACAATATGCCTAAAGCATTGCATATTTTCTTCCATCTTCAATATTAAAATGGGTGCATAAAATATTCACCAATTTTGTTAAGCTTTTTTTAATGCACACTGATATGACAGCTGTCACAAAGCAATCTAATAAAATTGCTTTGAATGAAGTCAAAGACAACTAAGTGCTACTAAAGCCACCTTACAGAAAAAAAAAGAAGCCTTTTGGCCAACTTCATATAATAAGAAAAGTTAATGGCTAAAAGCAAGGGTTCTAAAGTGAGACTCCATGTTTAAATCTTGGCTCTGTGTGTGAACTTGAACTTTCCATGCTTTAGTCACTTAAATGTCCCATGCTTTAGTCTTCCTCTTATGTACAAACACATGTAAAGCATTTATAACAATGTCTAATACATGTTTGATATTATTATTGACATCAATGCAGCCCTTTTACTGGGGTGAAAGAGTTAACTGAATAGAACGATCCACCCTGGACTGCTGAAGTTCT